>APFE030600252.1:46954-81848 GCA_000404065.3 Pinus taeda | reverse complement strand
AAATGGAGAGACTGTATATATTTCAAAAAACACAGGTAGACTTCTGTTCTCACTTTTTTCTTTTCAACTCAATACTTCGCTTCAAATCCCACCATCTTCTGTAGATATATAACATGCAGAGTGGGTTTTCTGAACCTACCTTTTTCAAGCTCGAATTTGGCATAAAATCCCGAATTTTCCCTCTACAGAGCTACTCACTAGCCTTCCTGTAGAAAGGCTCCTGTAGACTGTGTTTCTGCTCCTGTCAAGTGCGATAATGCTCCTGTAGAGTCCGATAAGCGGAAGGGTTTTGAAACTAATAGAGAGCGATTTTTTTGAGGTTCTGAAAGTGGCAGGTAAGTTGTCGTAGTCAAGAGCATGATAATGCAAATGAAACAAAGTCGATGAAGGCGTCGACTGCAGTGTACTTAAGCTTATGGTGTGTTCGGTGGTGATATGGTGAAATGGCAGGAAGGGTACGTTATCTTCATCCAAACCGTTGGTCCCTACTCCAGTGCCATTATGATATTTCATGCTGCCTGCCCGCAATCACTTACATCATTCTCGTTATACGTTGCCACCACCCCCTGTTTTGATTTTTTCTTCCCAAGTTTACTGAACACCTGTGCCGATTGCACCCACTAAACGTTGTTTGAATTAGACGAGGCCTATTTGAACTGGATGAGGGTGGCCAGTTAATTGGCCACCGATTTCATTTAATCATGACCATATCAATGGTTCATGCAGTTTCTAAATGATAATCATGCAACAGAGGAATGGGTTTAGTCACTTACCTGTTAGTCGCTATCGTGCTTTGCATGCTCAGACTTTGGCACTTTGTTCATGGATTACTGCTACTGTTGGTGTTTGTGGCTTCTGAACTGGTGACTTGGCTACCTCATGTTGGTGATCTTCTAATCAGGAATGACTCCTTGCGCGTTGTATACACTTGTGGCTGCATTGACCCTACCTCTGGAGCTTGTTTTTTTAAGGGGATCAGCTGTTACAGAAATCCTGCAGAATTTCCTGTAACTGCTACTGCCTCTAAAATTTCTATCTGAGGTTTGAGCAGGGACTGAAGAGATAGCTGAGGAAGGTTCTGAAGGAAAAGGAAAAATAGCTGGTATGCACTAGGTAAGAAACAAGTTAAGGATGTTTTTGTTTTATTCTTCATCATTTTAAAAAACAAAAAAACAAAAGAAACATAATTTATGTGTTTTCTATGCAGGGAAGAAAGAAGTGAGTGGAAATGCAGTGGTGCAGGTATGGAATGGAGAGTTGGGGGGATGAATGGTAGAAGGGAGGTCCACGAGTATTCTGGACAAATTTCTAGCCCTCTGATTCTTTTCTGAACTTGATTTCGAGCTCTCTGTGGTTTCTACAGGAGCCTCCTGTAGAATGCACAGAGCTTCCTATAGGACACATAATTTCCAGAACAAGTGAGACCAGGGCCTAGGAAAAGACAATGGTGATGGAGAAATGATCTATTAGGGGTATATTCAGCCTGGCCATGTCCTTTTTTTCCTTCTATGACCCTCCTGCAATCTGCAGTGCATTCAAAACTAGTTTTTCTGTTTTTTTCTTTTTTTTCTCTGTTTTTTTCTCTCCTTTTTTTTTTTTTTAATGAGACAGTTGGGGTGCCTACGGGAGGTTTTCACCCTCACTACCTACCCTAGTCACCTCCAGGAGGTTTTCACCTAGGGATCTTTTATTCTCTTTTATTCTGTTTTTTCCTTCTTCTTTTTTTTGTGTGTGTTTAGGGTGTGGGTGGAGTGGAGGCAAAGACCTGCTCCACTACCAACACTGTTTTACTCAGATTCTCAATGAATTCTTGGTTAGAGAAGGGTTTCCTATAGATCTTCAACATATACCCATTGACAAGCATGGGGATGGATTCTTCATCGATAGTCTGGATCAGAACTGAACCATTTTCATTGCACTTTTCTACTGTGTACGGTCCCAGCCATCTTGTCCTCATTTTTTGCTTGAAATATTTATATCTTGAATCATACAACAGTGCCCAATATCTTTCCTGGAATTATTTTTCTTTGAGGTGTTTGTCATGCCATATTTTTCTTTGATGTTGGACTACCTTTGAGTGGAGAAGGGTTTGTAATCTTCGTTCATCCAATCCATTTAGCTGAAGTAACTTTTCCTTCTGTGCATGGCTGAGATCTAGGTCCAGCTGAGCTGCCATCCTTAGTGTGTTATATTCAAATTCTATTGACAGCAAAGCCTTCTTCCCATAGACCAGCTCGTAGGGTGTGAACCCTGTGGTGGTTTTCCAGGTGGTATTATAGTCCTATGTGGCCTCAACCAATCTATCTGCCCAACCTTTTTTGCTGCTGCTCACTACCTTGGTCAAAATTCCTTCCAAAGCTCTGTTAGTGACTTCCACCTGTCCATTTGCTTGTGGATGATAAGGTGTGGAAGTTCTGTGCTTAATTTTGTGGTGTGTGAGCAAGTCTTCAATCAGATTGGAGGTAAACTGACTCCCTTGATCTATGACTAATTCTCTTGGATAACCAAACTTGTAGAAGATATTCTCTCTCAAAAACTTAGCTACTTTTTCTTCTGTTGCTACCTTGACTACCTTTGTTTCTACCCATTTTGTCAGGTAATCAGTGCACACAATGATGTAATATTTCTATTTTTAAGGAGGTTTGACAGGACCCACAAAGTCCATGCCCCACTTCTCAAATGGCTCGAAAGTCACTTGAGGTTGTAGGGGTATCTCATCCCTTGGAGTAGGTTTCCCCATCCTTTGACATTGGTGACATTGGCTGATATATCTCTCGACATCTTGATGAAGAGTGGGCCAATAGTAACCTGCTTGCATAATTTTGAAGGCAGTCCTCTTTGTTGCAAAATGGCCCCCACAGGGCCCATCATGACAGGTTAGGAGAATGTCAAAAACTTCTTCCTCCCTGGCACATCGCCTCAAAATCTGATCTGGGCCAAGTTTAAATAGATTGCCCCCAATCTAGGTGAATGGGGCACTTTTCCTCATGATCTTTCTCTTCTCTTTTGAGGACAGGTGTGGCAGAAACTATGTTGAAACCAAGTAATTTGCTATATCAGAAAAGCATGGAGAGAGTACTGAGATAGCAAATAGGTGTTCATCTGGCATTCGATCATCCACCATTCCTTCTTCACCTGCAGGCAGATCTAATCTAGATAGAAAATCAGCAACAACATTTTCCTTACCCAGCTTATCAATAATAGTTAAATCAAATTGCTGCAATAAAAGTAACTATCTAACAATACGAGAATTTACATATGGTTTGTTCATTAAATACCTAATTGCAGCATGATCAGTGTGTACGAATGTTTGATAGCTGGTGATGTAGTATTTGAAATTATTTAGGGAATGGACTACAACTAGGAGCTCCTTTTCAGTTACAGTGTAGTTTAATTTTTCCTTGGACAAGTTTTTACTTACAAAATATATGGCATAAGGCAACTTCTCATCAATTTTCCTTAAGGTTGCTCCTATCACTTTTTTCAGTGCATCTGTATGAATGTGGAAAGGTAGGGTCCAGTTTAGACCTCTCAAAATTGGGGCAATCACTAGTTTACTTTTCAAGGTATCCAGAGCCTCTTGACAGTTGTCAATCCATATGAACTCAACATCTTTCCCCAAAAGACCAAACAATGGAGAGGATAACTTACTGAAATCCTTAATGAATCTTCTATAATACCCTGCTAAGCCTAGGAAACTCTGAACATCTCTTACCTTTTGAGGAGGTGGGACCCTTTGGATGATGGCAATTTTGTTGGGATCCACTTGTAATCCTTGTTGAGAAATTGTATGACCTAGCATGGTCCCTTCAGTCATCAGGAATTCACATTTTTCAGGACTTAGGGACAGGTTCATTTCAATGCACTTGTCTAAAACTTTTCCTAGGTTAGTCAAAGCTTCCTAGAAGTTAGAACCATAAGGGGTAAAGTCATCCATATAGATTTCCATTGAATCATGAACCAGTTCAACAAATATACTTAGTAATGCTCTTTGGAAAGTGGCAGGAGCATTGCACAACCCAAAAGGAAGGAACTGGTATGAAAAAGTACCCCAAGTATAAGTGAAAGTGGTCTTATCTTGGTCTTCTGGGCTAATTTGGATCTGGTTGTACCGGCTAAACCCATCTAGGAAGGAGAAGAACTTCTTCCCCGCTAGATCATTAAACACTTGATCTATGAAAGGAAAAGGAAACTGGTCCTTCTTGGCAGCCCTATTTAGTTCTCGATAATCAACATAGATTCTCCACTTCCCATTTTTCTTTGGCACTAGCACCAAAGGAGAGACCCATTCGTTTTCAGAGATGGGGTAGATGAATCCTGCATCTAGTGACTTTTGCAGTTCTTCTTTAACAATGTCCTTAAGGGTTGGATTCATCCTCCTTTGAGGTTGCTTGACTGGTTTGCAATCTTCCTTAATGTAAATGTGATGAGTGTAGACTAAAGGGTGGACTCCCTTCATCTCCTTATAGCTCCAAGCAAAAGCATCCAAGTGGTTTTTCCATAAGCTACACAATTCTTCTTCTTGAGAGGTGGATAGGGATGAGTTGATCTTCAAGGTTCTTTTTGGGCCGAATTCCACATTCTTAACTTAGAGAGAGGTTGGATCAACCACACAGAGATCAACTAAAGGATTGGCTTGGGTTTCTTCCACCAGCTCTTCTAATGGCAACACACTGGGGGGTGGATTCTGAATCAAGTTTTCAATGAGATCATCCTTGGTTTGTGAGCCCCTCATGGTAGCTTCTACTGCACGCAATGGTGTGGAATAAACTTCATCCTCATCTTCGTCCTCCAACTAGAGAGGTAAATCATGTTATAACAAAGGTTGGGCAGGAGGATATAGGACTAGCTACTTGGACATATGCCCATTCTTGATTGTCATGTTCCCAACTCTACAACTAATGTAGGCATCTGCCGTAGCCAACCAAGGTCTTCCTAGGATGAGAGGATACCCAGTGAGCTTTGCCTTTGGTTGGAGAACCAGGAAATCAGTAGGGTACTCCGAAGAATCGATGGAGACCATTACATCTTCCACAATCCATTGAGGGGTCACAGTGGAGCGGTCTGCTAACTATAGTACTGTTGTGGTATTTCTCAGGGAACCTTGAAGGTTGAGCTTGAGCATAGTGTCCTTGATCATCACATTAATGGAAGCCCCTAGATCAATCAGGGTATGGGGGATTATGGTGCCATTGATGTGGATATCGACTATAGAACTTCCAGGGTCTAGATATTTCAGATGAATCACCTACTCCAACATCAGGTCAGACAGTTTTCCTATCACATTGATATTTGGAGCATCTCTCCTGTGCCTGCCTGGGTTCCTGAAGAACTTCTCCTTGATCATCTTGTTGTATATAGGCACATCCTTTATGGATTGGATAAGTGGCATATTTACACATAACTGCTTTAATTCTCCCATAAGTTCAGTTTCTTCTGGGGTCGGTTGTGTGGTTCCAATTAATCTCTCAGGAAAGGGTAGAATGGCTTTTGGTTCCTTTTCCTATTTTTCTTCCTCATCCTCCTTAGAGGGAGGCTGGTTATCTGGGAGAACCTTCCCAAATCATAGGTTAATCTCTTGAATATCCACAACATAGGTTGGGCATGATGTTTCTCCACTATGTACCTACTGGTCCTGTCTGTTATTCGGGTTCGGGTTCAGTTGAGTAGGTATTTGAGGTTGCCTTAGTGGAGCAGGAGGCTGGTTGTGGTTGAGCAGGTGGTGGAGGCAAAAGAGTGAGAGGAGAGTTGTATTGGGGCCTCCACCCCTGATGAGGTGCATTCCACTGAGGCTGTGGCTGAGCATAAGAGTGAAACGAATGAGCAACGGATTGAGCATTGTATTGAGATGGATATGACCAAGGAGGGGGTGTGGACCAGGAAGGATGAGCAGGGGGACCCTAAGAAGGCATGGAAGTGGCTTGATTGGGGTTGTAATAGGCTTTGGATGTCCCTTGCATTCCCTACTGGTAAGGTCTAGGTCCATGTGGCCTCCTTTGGTTCATGAAATAGAGTGGTGCAGTGGCTCCTTCGCCCCCCTGATATGCAGCTTTAAGTTTGGGTAAGGAAGGGCACTAATTCGTAGAATGGTTTTCTTCACATATTGAACACACTTCTATAGAGTTCAATGGAAATTCACTCCTATGATGCCTTCCAGTGCACCTAGGAAAAAATATGGCCAAAGCCCTCTCAGCTTCCTCTTGTTTCCTTTTGATATGCAAGGTATCCATTTGCATGGAAAGAGTCTGCCTCATCTCGCTCTTGAAATCTTCTAGCCGATTCTCAAGTTCACTTCTAAGAGATGAACTGGATGAGGATGTACTGGCTAAAGGTTGAATTCCCCTACCCCTCTTTTTGGCTGCCCTAGAATGGTTTCTAAACACATTCTTTATGTCATCATAAGGTAGTTGGTAGATGTCTCCCCCAGGCAGCAAATGGAGGGTATCTAGAAAGTTTTCAGGGACTCCTCCCAGCAAGACCAACTTCAGAGATTCAGGATCAAGTGTGCACCTGGCCCCTTTATAACTGAGTTGAAACCTCTCTTCATAGTCATCTAAGGATTCATCACTTCCCATGGTCATTCAGAAGATTTCTTCCTTGGTATCCTTTGATATACAGTAGTCCAAGTATTTGTTGTTAAAGGATTGCTGCATCTGAGCCCAAGTTGTGATGTTGTTTCTAGGTAACCCCATGAACTAGTGCAATGTTGCATCCTTGAGGGTAGAAGGAAACAATTTCAACTTCTGCTCATCTTCTACATAGTCATAGGTTCGACAGAGAACAACAAATTCAAACAAGAAGGTATCAGGATCTTTGGTATTCAATCCATGGAAGTGCAGTAAGGCTGAAAGACTTATGTTTCTCATTTTAGTGTCCCCATTGGTCTCTCGGATAGGAAAGGTACCCTCTATTCTTTCCCCATTTCCTCTAACGTTTCTGTTTTCAGCCATGGTCTCAGCAGGAATTGTTTCTTACTCTTCTTTTGCTATAGGATCTTCATATATCTCTGGTGGTTCACCTATAGGTTCTTCTGGATCACTGCGACCAAAGAAGAGAGAAGGGTGACTTAGTGATGTGGTGGGGGTGTTGGGTAGGAATTTTCTTGAATTGTCTCTATTCCTACAAGGCATGAAAGGAAATCTCTTTTTGGGTGATTTTTGTTTTTTTTCTCTGCTTGTACCTGCAAAACTAAAATGGATTGAATAACAAATTACAACTAATTGAAATGAATCTTGCTGAAATGGAATTGTAGAATTGAAATGGAAGCAAGGAAATGACTAATCTACTTTTCTGGAATGGAAATTGCAGAATTGAAATGAAAGTAGGAAATGACTAATCTACTCTTGCTAAAATGGAAATTGCATAATTGAAATGAAAGCAGGAAATGCCTATTCTACTCTTGCTGAAATGGAAATTGTAGAATTGAAATGAAAGCAGGAAATACCTAATCTATGCTTGCTGAAATGAAATTTCAAAATTGAAATTGCAGAATTGAAATGGCAGAATTGAAATGAAACAATTACTCCACTTTTGTTGAAATAAACTACTTAGCAGAATGTTGCAGTAGAAAATAGTAGAAAAGCAGTAATCACAAAATACTCTGATGCTTCTCCGGCAACGACACCAAAAAGAATGGTGAGATCCACTGTTGCAGCAATAATGTTGCAACTCCTAGGGCTTCCTTCTTTACTTTTATCAACCCGGTAGTTCATAAGAAATTTGGAAGCGACGGTGTTGTATGCACAAGTACTAGCTCTTACTGCAGGCTGTTACTTGATCAGTTGCGCAAGTTCTCTAGGAGCTTAAGCTAGCTTCTATGAGTTCTTAGAAGAAGCTTTAGCTGTGATGAAAGAAAACTAACTCTATAGGGGCTATTCTATTTGCAGAAAGAGAAGGAAAACTGAAATGTAACGCAAACCCTAGCAAACCCTAATTTACCTATTAACCCTACTTTTGCAAGAAAAGAGATGAAAACTAATGAAATGAGTGCCATTGACTACTGAAAAGGTAAATTTCATTTATTGAAGCTACTTATGAAAAGAAATGAGAAGAAAACATCTTTTTGTGCTTTTGAGTGTTTTTATGTGGAATTATTATGCTTGTGATTTATCTCATTGCGATTGTGCAGAGATTTGGTGGCAAAGGAACATGGATTTGGATTTTGCAGAGGGTGAGGAAGGTGTGGAGAGGTCCTAAGAAGCCCCTAGTACCCTTCTGAAGACTTCCATAGTGATCGGACTTCGAAAAATCACTCACAGGAAATTCTACAAGAGGCTACAGGTGATCTATAGGAGGATCTACAGGAGGAGGCCGAGAGCTATTTTTGGAGTTTTGAAGGTGGAAAAAATGATGGGAAAGGGGAAATGAAGGCTAGATGAAGGTGTTGAGGTGTCTAGAACTTGTCAAGGAAGACCAGGGACGAACGTGATGGTTGGATTTGTTCGAATGACAAGAAAGTAACTTTATGGAAAAAAACATAGAAATTAGGGCAGATTGGCGAAATGTTGCGAATGAGCTGGGAAATCTATGAGAAGTGAGCTGGTGCTAGCTGTTCTACATATGTATGGTGAGCTGAGGTGTCTTGCAAGAGATTTGCACATCTACTTATCAAAACTGACCAAAGAAACAACTAACTATACCATGAAAACAGAACTTTGTCTAGCTTGACCTAATTTCTGACCTACAAACAGAAAAAGTTGAACAGTAACCTATGAACAGAAAAGCATGCAGAGAGATCTATGGTAAAATAACAAGAAATGATCTGAGTAACTGAATTTGAACCAATATCAATCTTTCCAAATCAAGTTATCACACTAGGAGTTGCATGGAAGAAAAAAAATTGTGTTTTTGGTGGCAGTAGAAGTGCCTTGACCTCAAATCATAGTCCCAGGAAGGGAGAAAGGAGACCAGGGCCTGCTGTTGGCCTTTCTAAAGCTTATTCTATCACTACAGTAACCTACTTGAGCAACTGAAACAAGAACAACTATACTAATCATTAAAAGCAACCTAATTTAACAAAGTAAAATGAATCTATGCAACAGAAATTAACTCATGAACTGAAGCAAAAACATATAAGTACATAGTAGGAGGTGTTGGGTAGCTTAGGTTGGGCCCTAACCCAAGAGCTTCAGCCCTCTTAAAGAGATCAACGCTGACTCAAAAACTATTTCATCTTCATTATCAAAAATAACAGTTACATTACATAAACTGTTCTCGAAAAGGAACTCGAAAATGAGTTGAACACAATGTTGCACCAAAGTGCGAAAATCTACTAATAATTTGCTAACCTAATGAGGCTCTAAGCCTCCTTATTTATACAAATGGAGTCCTCCCACAGTCCTTCTAAAATCAAGGAACTCGGCTTCCTAGAACTGGAGATAAATAGTAGTACTACTTTACTTGCTCGGTTTCCCCTTGGAATCATCAATGTGGACCTTTTTGCTCTGAGTTGCTGATGGAGGATTAGAGGAAAGGGGTCATAAATGAAGGAGGCACCCCCCCTACAAGTCCTCTTCCCTGTTTTCCTCGAGTTTTGGCTGCTATTTGCTCATAAATCCCTCGACTTTGTCCAAAATTGACCAAAAAAATTACATAAGGAACATATTAGACTACATGGAAAAATGACTAACCTAATTCACTCTATTAGCATAAATATATTCAAAAATATGCAATAAACTAATGAGAATGGTCGATTAAGTCGAAATAAGAGGCAGAATGAGCCCATATAATTACCCATTTCTGGGGCTCATCAAAAGCATATCATATATGTAATTGAAATATGTAAAGTCTCTTTTTGAATGAATGAACATTATTGATTACATATGCCTAAGCCTATGTTGCTGGCACAATCCCATAATCACAACTTGGATCCCTACTCCCCTGAAACTAAAATCACTTCCTCAAGATGATATTTGTTCCAAATATAGGGAAGTGAGAGAAGTAATATCTTTCCTTTATTAAAGGGAACAAAGAACACTTATGGAAACATGAGTTCCCATGTAAATGGGAGGACTTTAAAAGCCATGTAAATATAATGGTTTCAAATCTTAGCATAATTTTCCTAGCATATATGTGCCTCTTCCATTCCTCCACTTAAGTCCTTATTAAAAAGTAATATTTTGATGGTTATGGTGGTTGGTATGGAAGTTATATATGGGGAATAGTAGGTTATGAACCTAGAGAACCCATAAAATTTACTCAAAAATGTGTGTTTTATGCATTTTAGGTGCATTTTAAGGCATACATTCATTGTTGAGGGGAAATACATGCACATACTGATGTTGTTGGAGGAAGAGTAGTGTATGAGTTGTAAAAAGTGACTTTTTGAGGATATTTTGATCTACAAGTAAGAAGAATGATAGATGAAGGCCATATAAGAACATTTATTCATGTACAATGGAAAAATATGCTATGAAAATTATGCACTCTTTTCATTCCACAATTTGATTGAGTGGAAGAAGCAAGTATATAATAGAAGAAAAAATAGGTATGAAATATCATTCAACAACTACAAGAGAACCCAAGCACATTAGATGAGTTTGAGTGGAAGCATGATTTTGTATGTATAAACATCACAACTCACATAAAAGATTCTTTTGGAATTTCACATTTCTTCTGTAGGAGGACATTTAGGGTTCTTGAAAACCTATCACAAGATCAAGAAGGATTTTTCCTAGGAATGTATTAAGACTGATGTTAAAAAATTTGTGGATGAATGCATGGTTTACCAAAATTATAAGGGAGAGAATCAAGATCTCCAATTTCCTATAACCATTAGCCACTACCAAGTCAATGTTAAATAATGTGACCAAGGTAATGAGAAATTCACCAACTTCTCATTTTCTATGAAGGTCACATCGAATCATGATTTTCACGTTCATTTTGAAAAATGGTGATGCAACATCACCAATTTTATATTTCGGGGTTAAAATTCAAACATTTTTTAACCATGACAATAAAATCCAAATTTCATGATTATGAAAGGCATGAAAAACCACACTGAAATGCAAAAGTGGTGATGTAACGTAACCTTTTTTGTTGTTGTTATTTTAGGGTTAAAACTCAAACATTTTTCAATAATGGCATTAAAGACCAAATATCATGACTACAAAAGGCATGAAAAAACACGTTGAAATGCAAAAGTGGTCATGCAACATCACCCTTTTCTAGGGTTAAAATTAAAACATTTTTCAACCATGGCATTAAAAATCAAATTCCATGAGTACGAAAAATGATAAAATTCAACACTTAAAGTTTGTCTACCTTTCTATTTTTTTTAATTCTTGTCTTTTCAGTGTTTTTCAAATTTGTCTAAATTTTATTTTATTTTTGGCGTGATAATTATGAACTAATTGACATTACAACCTTGACCATTGGTACCATCAAAAAATAGATAATTAAATTCAAGTGTGAACCTAAAAGTTGTATTACATATTTTTTTGTTTAATTATAATTCTTTTTAATAATTTACATTATAAAATTGATAAAAAAATTGTGAATTTTTTAAAGGGGAAAATCTGTTTAAAAAATAAAAAATGAAAAAGATCAACTTTTTCTTTTCTAAAAAATATTGAAAAAAAGTTATAAAAAAATAAGGGAAAAACATTTTTTTAATTATTGTTTCTTTTTTTTAAATAAACTTTAAAAATTGACTACAATTTTTTTTTTAATTTGTTTTTAAAATCACTTTACTTTTTTTGTTTTTAAGCAATTTTATTGATTAAAAAAAAATTGGCTTGAAAAATACAAATTTTTAAGTATTTAATTTGTTTTAAAAATAAAATTAAATTTTTCATATTTTTGTGTTACATCGTATTTTTTACAAGGTGTTTTTCATGATTTTGTGTACATTAAAGATGATTCATAACCATAGTTAAAAAATATTGCAATTTGAATGCCCCATTGAAAATGGATCAAGTTATCTTAAACTAAGATCTCAAAAGAGCTATACTTTTTCCTTAAATAAATTAAAAATAAAAAACTCTTGGTAGAATTACTCTTTGATTTATGTTTCGATTTTTAAAGTTTTTCTGGTTATGATATTTGACTTATAACGCGGTGGTTAAAAAAATGTTGAAAATTTAAGTTTTTTTTACTCATGATATTTGGTTTTAATTCCATGGCTAAAAAATGTTTTAGTTTTAATGTTTTTTTTCGTCATGGTATTTGATATTTAACAAGATGGTTGAAAATTGTTGAAATTTTAAGGTTTTCCATGATCATGATTTTGGTTTTTAATGTCATGGGTGAAAAATGTTGGAATTTAATCCTACATAAATGGGTGATGCAACATCACCATTTTTCGTTTTCAAGGTGTTTTTTCATTTTCTTTGTGCTAAAATAGGGGCTTTTTGGGATAGAGTTCTTATTTTAAGGTTACAATTCTTATCCAATTGATAACATTGTTGTTAGGAAAAGGTTTCAAAGGTTTTTATTACATCTTTATGAAATTATGAAGGAAAGAATGACATTATGGTAGCAATGGATTGAATGACAAAGCATGCCCATTTTCTCTTCCTTATTATCCTTTTAGAGAAAGTAGAATATCCAAAACATTCATGAAAAGAATTAAAATGCTACATGGAATCCCTAAGATTGTTATAAGTGATAGAGATCCATTTTTCACTAGAAATTTTGTACTAAACTATTTTTTTGTTTGGGTACTCATTTAAACCATAAATCATCATATCATTCTCAATTTAATGGGAAAATGGCTAGAATGATATATTTGTTGCTTTTCATTTAATAAATGGATACAGTGAGTCAAGTGGTTTCCCTTAGTAAAATGGTGGTACAACACATCCTTCCATTTTTTATAAGAATATCCCCATTTATGGCACTTTATGGATATGATCCTTCATCTATCACATTGCCCTTGAAAGGTAATGTAAAGGTTCAAAGAGTGGAGGACCGCATAAGCTACTATTAAGAGGTTCTCAAAGTATTAAAAGATAACTTGTCTCTAGAAAAAAGATAAGATGAAACAACAAGTAGATCAACATCATAGTGAAAGGGAATATGAAGTGGGTTACTGGGTATTTATTAGGATACAACCATATAATCAAATGTCCCTCAAGAATCACAATAAAGACAATAAAGTATCTCCTGATTATTATGGTACCTATAATGTGTTGTAGATTATTGGAATCATGTCTTACAAATTAGAGTTACCTCCATATTCATGTGTATATCAAGTCTTCCATGTTTCTTTCTTAAAAAAGGTGATTGATGACATGATCCTAGTCCAAACTATTTTACTAAAGATTAGTGAAGAAGGCAAAATCATACTAAAACAAGAAGCAATCCTTGAAACAAGGATTAAGTAGCTTTGTAATCGACCAATTATTGAGTACTTCATCAAGTCGAATAACCTGCTAGTGAAAGAGGTGGCATGGAAAGATTAGTTATTCATGTAGAAACACTGATGCTAATAAAGTGTTGAGGATGACAAATGTTTTAAGGGGAAGAGCTTGTTAACCCTAGAAAAATCCTCATGTTAGACATAAATCCCATGCAAATCCTTAGATAGTGAGTTATATTTATTTTGTTATAGTAATGTTGTTAGCTAGACACTATAATTTTAATTATACCATTTCTCTCTCTCTCTCTCTCTCTCTCTCTCTCTATCACACACACACACACACACACACACAAAGGACACCTAATATTAGGATCATATAATATCATTATTGTACGTTTGTTCCATAGTAAAAGGAGATTTCGCTCTCAAAGAGGCTTATATTTCATTCTTATATCTATTTCTCAAGGTGTCGATCTTCTTATCTTTATATTTTCAAGTCATTTTTGTATATGTTCCCTAATATGATATGTTCTTGATTTGTGCACTAGTTATATTTTTGGGCATGAATATGTGATAATAACCTTGGTATATTCTATTGAGTGTACCACCCAACAACATCAATTTGATTTCTTAAATTAATTTGAATATTATAAAATTGGGTTTGTATGGTAAATCATGAATGTGATTATCAACTAATTAGTTTGAGCTACTTTCCCCACCTCTAGAATTAGGGATCAATTCCATCAACTATTAGAGGAATTTGATCAATGTGTCCCATACTCATTAAATCTTAATCTAGAAATTTTATTCACATTATATGAATAATTATGATTTCTCATCCAATAAATATTCTAACTCTATTCTCCTAGGTTTTGATGATTCAGCATTATTAGAGGAGTTGGTTGAAGAATTTTCTAGTACGTCTTCAAAACATAGTACCACCTAGAGTATGGATAATCCCTATCTCCTCTAGCCATTTATGCATCCATGATCATTGTTGTAGAAGTTCACATATTATTTTAGTGTTCCCATAGTACATAACTTAATGTATAGGTTCCAGTTATTGAAAAACTCTTGTGCATAAAAGTCCATATGGTATATAATTAGATGGCAGAAAGCACATGTTATATAAACATAATCACTTTGACATCGAGCTTCAACAAGATATGGTTCAAGGTCATATTAATAATTTTCTATTTCAAGAAAATTCTCAAGAAACACTCTTCGTTAGTGGGGATACTTTCAACCTACACTAAAGACCCTCCAAGAACTTAAGGATAAGTTATTCTAATAATGGAGTGATATGGTACAACCATTCATTGGAATGCATGTGTTCAAATATCACAGTCTTAGACATCGAGGATCACACTATTATTTTTTTAAATACTAATACACAAGGTATTTAATTTTCTGAATATAAATTGTTATCGTTGGTTGAGTCATTTAGTTTGGTCCATCGAATGACGAAGGACTGCAAGGGGCGGGTCCATTGTTAAATGCATGCGAGCACGAGTGGCTAAATGTGCAAGCACTAGACTGGTATATATATATATATATATATAATATATATATATAAATAAATATATATAAAATATATATACTATATATATAATATATGTATATATATGAACAATAGGACCACATGTGACATGCCATGTTGGCATGTGCCATCAAACCGTGAGAGCTTGCCACCATACGGTAGTGTAGAAACATGCCACATGGAAGGAAGGTGAAGTGATAAAATTAAATTAATATTACTTTAGAAGACCCTAACATATAATCTTGGAGTCCAAATTGGACAAAAATTATATTGCTAGAAGAGCCTTTCCGAGGCGAATACGATGATGACATCCAAATTGAGTTATGGAAACTCAGAAGAAAGTTAAAAAAAAAAAATTACCCCATTTCCCTAATTGTACCAGGGAAATTGGGCTAGCATAGTAAATTACTCCTAAGGGTAATGCGGAGTGTTTACAGGTGAATCCCTTAAGGAAAATCTTTCCTTTAATAACCACTATCTATATTGCTCCCTAATAATTCTTTAGGAGCGAAATTAATTAGTCTAATTTTCCTAATTCTCACCCATGACGCTTTATAAGAAAGGGATTGGGACCTAGATGACCCATATGATAGTCACTCCAAAGAGACACTAAAAGGAAAATTTTACTTGACTGTGTAGACAAGAATATTGTAGAAAAGGTTTAGAGGATGATCTCATACAATACATTTCTTAAGCTTGGTCGTTTAGGGCCAAACTTTTGGTGGAAAGATTGAGATGGAATTGAAGAGCTTTTTTCTTGAAGCACAATTTTGTAGATGAACATAAATGGATTTCAAATTGAGTTGTCATTAAGGAAAAACTCCAAAAAATTCATAGAATCAAATATGAGGAGAATATATAGGTTTATAATCTAAAATCCATCTAGAAGTGGCACTTAGAGCCCAAGAAATATCATTATTCTTATTTCCTAATATGTGGAGTTTTCCCATAGGGGAATGCTTTAAATACCTAGGTAATTTGCAATCCAAATTCCTATTGTGTGGCAAGAAAAAACTTCAAAACACATTTTGTGTTTTTTGTGAATATGCTTTATCACACCAAGGATGGGATATTAATCTTTGTCACTTCTAGTACAATTTAAAATCATCTAGAAATCCTTATTTTCAATGATTCTTTCCCTTGGATGGTATATTTTCACACAACATGACATTATATTAGAGTGGATATATTATATCATCTTTGAGAAATAAAAAAATGAATTTTTAATCACTAACACATAACACACCACAAAATGTCCCTAGCAAGATGGATCCCTAATCGATGCATGTTTGTTTTTGGATATAAACATATAGATGCAAAAGGCGGAGATGGAAGTAACCCATTCATTATTGACCAATGTGTCATGTAGTATGAATGTAATATTACTTGAAGAGCACTTTTATCGCCCACTTTGCACACGCAAGATTCAAGTGGCCATTATAACTAGCACAATTAGATCAAGATCTAAGAGAGAGCAATGAGAGGAAAATCATTTAGTCCCCCTAGAGTGCCTTAGAGGTCTCTTGGTTCACTAAATTTCTTGTTGTTCTTTTGATCCATTAAGAACCAAAGTTCCATAGAAACCCAAGTAAAAAAATATGACATATGGAGATCCATAGTGGTTAATCCTAAACCTCTAGCTAAACGATGAAGGCCTCCCATGAGAACAAATGTACTCCCCCTGATGTAAGTTTGATTCCTACACTATATTTATTTGTTTCCTTGCTCCAACCTATTGTCTTGATTATTTATATGCTAATTATATTTTACCTCAAATATTATACTTTATGATGATTTAATTTTAATAATTCTATATAATCAATTTTAATTAATTTAAATCTTTTCCTTTTCATTATATTTTATAATCCATATTTCACAAACTTTCATATATATTATTTATTCAAAAATTCTAATTAATATAACTAGTAACTTAATTTTATAACATTATAAAACTGAAAAAAAATGTACTAACACTCCAACTAATTCAAAAATTACTTATCATAATTCATATATATATATAAATCATCATGTATAATGACAATAACTATATTCCAAAATGGAGGAACTAGAAATAAATAAAACCATAGACGAGTCCACTCCACACATTTTCCAGCAACAATCTTTACAAATTTGCATAGCAAATGATGTTTCCCATGGATGAACATAGTACATTCATTCAAGATTAGAAATGATTGATATCATAACTTTTTAGGATTCCACATTCATAAGAATTATTTTGTAAGGTTTTCATTGATTTTCACGCGGAAATTCCATAATGAAGCAATAATGAAATTGAAGGTTGTGTAAATCGAGGCCATAATTGGTATGCAGCGTGAGGGCTATTGTCCACAAAAATGCTACCAAAATCCTTTCAATTTTAAAAGTCTTATAAAACACATTTCAGTATGGTGATATTGGGATGAGGGCATATTAACATGAGATTAAGCAATAATCGAGGCATTTGTCTTTGGTTTTATTCATAACTATGTTTATAAAAAAAATGCTAGATTAAAGAAAGAGACAGATAAAAACACATTGAGTATGGTGATATTGGGATTACTGATATTAAACATTAATCGAGGTATTTGTCTTTGGTCCTTGGTTTTATTGATAACCATGTTCACAAGTATCTCGGTAAGATGGTTTTATTTATAATTATATTTATAAAAAGAATGTTAGCAAGGTTGGGAGAATGAAAATAAGTTATTATAATGAGTTAAATCAACCTATTAAAAGAAAATCATCATAATTTTATATAATTAAAATTATATTAAAAGTTTAAGTTTTGGAAGCTCTTTTTATAACAAGTATTAATTATAATTAATGATAAAATATATATAACTTTTTATGGTTTTATTCATAATTATGTTTACTTGAAAATATAGTAAGTTGGTTCTATTTATAAATAACTAAAAAAATATCATAAAAAAATTGAATGCAAATAAATGGCCTTAAAGTATATACTCCATAATCTATATCTATCCATCTATGATTTGATGAGCTTTAATTGTGCTATAAATTCATTACCATGGTAACCACTGCAAATTAATTAGGTCATGGATGGTTAAGATATGCACAGAGCCTAGGCTCCCAACCTTATGGACCTATATAATATTATGTAACCAATTGATCCACCAATCTACTTAAATCTAACCTGTGATGAATGCCATTCGTCTTCCCCTGAATTGAAAGCCATATTAATAAATAAATATTGGCCAAGGCACTCAATGTTATTGACTTCTCTTAGAGTACAAATATGTCCTCCCATGAATTCCACATCCACACAGTCACTCAATAACTCCGAGTTGATGCCAAATGTAGGGAACTCAAAGTAGTTAAGCAACATGAAAATTTCTAGCATGCAAAGTGTGTTAGGTTTGACATCCACTTTAGTGCACTATTCCTCATGGTTTCACTCTCGTCAATATACATGCATAACTACTCTTTTATATGAAAAACCTGAAAAGATAACAAACAAGATATGATGAATACATAGAAAAAGAATAAGAGGAAGTTTTACACGGTTTTTATACCTTCAAACATGTGACATTTGCACAGTTATTCACATAACAATAGTGGAAGATTTGCAACAGTGCTAATGTAGTCATGAAATGCACTCACACCATTACCTCTTCTAAGATGATGTGCATCATTATTGCACATCAATCATTTTGGCATGTTGTATTTTATAATGCATCGGTACAATTTCATCCCACCATACACACAAACGCTAATGTAGTCATTAAACACATTGATATACACACCACAACCTCTTTTAAGATGAGATGCACTATTAATGTACATTAACCATTTCAATGCATTGTGTTTTATAATGCACCAGTATAATGGGGCGCCCCATTAGACATATTGATATCAATGTAGTCATGGAACATACTAATATGTACATGGATTCCTATTTTGGGATGAGACAAACCATTAATGCACAACAACCTTTTTAGTGCATTGTGTTTTATAATGCACTAGTAATGTGGAGTACCACTAGGTGCACCACTCATGGTTCCTTTTGTAAATTCACAAAATGCAAGATTGAGTTCAATGAGCAAACCCATGAAGTGCACCACATGGATTTTTCTTTTTAGTTTTTTTAATATGTGAAAAGGGCCAAACTTCAGCACAATTACAACTTTTAATCTAGTGAAATTGAAAATGAGGAGTTTTGGGTCACTCATTTGTCATCATTTTCACTTGTCAATTTCACTCATTAAACCATTCATGGCACCATCTCACTCACCAACATTTTTACCATAATTCCTCACAAATTACCATGATGTGCCTTTATATTCCCAAGTGGTTAATTGACATCAATTTTCCTTTATTTTTAATAAATTAAGAGGAATTATGCATGGTTTTACTAATGGTGGTTAGACAATTCATTTTTTGTAGCTATCTCTATGATTGAGGTAGTAGCACCATTCTAAAAGGAAATTGGGAACATAGGATTTGTTTCTAAAGCCTCCAAGATGGATTTTTGTTGGTCAAAGTTCACCCAACTCGCACGTGTGATCCTCTAGCATGAGATGAAAGGAAAAATACAACAACTTTGACCAGTCAACTTCGGATGATTTTTGAGCAAATGAAAACGAATCTTGGTAAGAAAACAACATGGGTTTTCTTCATAATGAGCCCAATTAGACTCAAAACGAGCAATTTTCTCAAATTCATTATGATTTGGGAGATTTTCTTAGTTCTTTGGAGCCCTGTTTTGCAAATTACGTGGACAAACAATTTTCTAACATGTCATTCAACACCCAACCAAGCAAAAATAAATTGGAATGAGTTAAGCTTTAGAAAATTCATAGTAGGGAGATAAGATATGAGCTCATCCTTGATCCTAAAATCCATAAAAATACATTTTATTCTCAAGATCACATGGCTAGATTCAAGTAATGAAATTCTAAGTTTGTTGTTACTTTAGAGATCTATAAAATTATTGTAATCTCTTTGATGAGGGGATGTTCAGATAGGGACATGGAGATGTTATGTAATTCTGATTATGTACATATTTTTCTGATTCAATAAAGTCTACCTATTGTTGTGATTATGCTTTGGTGAGAAGGATGTGTCTATTCTAAGTCAATTTTTTTGAGCACTTTTAAGTCTCGTGCACCAATAGGAGGGCCCTTGTTGTGTACAAGGAGTGATACCATAGTTTCCTTATTTCTCTGTTTTTTTTTTTTTATTCTTTATGACCAATGTTTTTTTTTTTCACAACTTAGATTCACAAGTATTTTGCTCACTGTTTACTTGTTTCCTTATAGGTTCCAAGCGCTTAACTAAAATTCAAAAAATAACAAAATATTTACCATTATCTTTTGCAAGTCTTTACTCCTACATTCAGATTTAGAGATATTTTAGGATTTCTCACACAACAATATAAACATGAGTGAACTCTAAGTCTCACATACATGCACCAATCTTTGAATTCTTAATGACTTGATTTTAGTTTCTTTGATAGTTAAATGCCTTGATGCCATACACAATTGTCATGTATGGAAGAACACAATTTGATTTCTTTCAAATAATCTTTTCTTCCTTAGGATTAGAACTTAAATTTTTTTAAGAATACCATAGATCAAAATGTGACTATCTTTCATGGCATAAACTGCTTTTGTTTTCTATAGATCTTAGTTTGAAATGTTTTCCAATAGTTAAATATGTTGCTTCCATTTTATTAGAATAGATTCATTGTCTTCCTAGATTAAAATTGTCACTTTTTATTTTCTTTCTTTACTTCCATTAGAATAATTGTCTTCACTTTCATTATCAAGTGTGTGTGTGCTTTTCCTAGTTTTCATCTCATTAGGATTTCATTACTTCCATTCAAAAAGTATAATGTTTTTGCATTCTTTAGTCATTGATTTCATTGTACATTCTTTAGTCATTAATTTCTTTGGTAAATGCATTAGTCATTAGTTTAATTGGTTTACATAGAATGAAAGCTCTTTTGGAATTGAGTTTGAAAGTTAATGCCCTAGCATATATTGTGCAAGTGTACTTCACAAGTAGTTTGAAATTTAATGACAAGTAATTTAGCTCTCAATTAAATTACCCAACAATGAGGTAACAACAAATTTATTTGGTCTCTTCCTTCCTAAGAAGGTATGGCTGTCCCATAGAGAAAAATGAAAATACACACTATTTTGCAAAATTTTAAAATGAATCAAATCGACGAATGAGGTTATCTAACCAAGGAAGCAACATTGTACAACACAACAAATGGGGTGGCTATAGAAGGAAGATCAACGCTAGTGCTTGTGTGAGTATTTTGACGCATGAAAGAGAATGTGATAGTGAAATTCAATTTGGTAATTATTTTTTTAACCTTATTATTATGCAACAAAAATAAGATGCATAGGTGCATTATGGGATTTCTGGAATGCACTAAGATGCTGTCTTATTTTCCAAATATAAAAACTATATTTTAAAGTGAAAAACTTGAAGAATTGAATATGTAGTGCACTATGTATATCATAACTCACTAGTGTGTGGTAATATATTTAACATACTAGTTGGGATTTCGGTTGTATGTTAAAAACTTGATACAATTCACTATTAATGTTTATCATGTTGAGGTGTTTTATTCTTTCCAATTTCTTTCATTTGAATAGAGTTAAGTCGATCAATTAATTGGTTGGAAAATATAAATGAACCTTAGCAAGTCTAGTAAAGAACAATTGACTAGGTACAACGAGTAGTCAAGTCAGTGAGAAGACAAATTATTGGTTGAGTCGATAGGATGATCGTCAATTCAAGAGAAGTTACCTCAGTTGAAGTTTATGACTAGTCGGACAAGCAACAAAATCTGATAACCAGCTGAAGCAATTGAAGGGATCCTAGTCAAGCACAGGTGCATAGTCAATCTAGACTGATAATCGACTACTAGTTGAAAGGAAATCAACTATAGTTAAAATTTGTTGAAAAATGGTTAGGAATCTCTAGAATTTTCAGATCTTGGCCAAAATTCTTGAGCCACATATACTGATTTGAGAGGCATAGAATTATAATTTTTTTTTGTTTCTATAAATAGAGCATGATGTAAGTCTATAAGAAGATGATTGTAACACCTAAAATTCAAACTATGCAACATAGGATATATATAAAAACAAACTTATGAACGGAGACCTATAATTAACGTTACCATAGCATAATACATTATTACATTATAATGAAATATTGAATCATGGTACCATTCCAATAAAGGGCTCGAATTAAAATTAATTAATTAATGTGATCATGCTTGTTATAATACCTGACCTAACAAGTTGTACAAGATGGTATTACATGGATGATTCTCTGAATCTCACATCGTTCGTGTTGTGTTGACCCTCCATGACCTTATTCGGTCGATCCATGGTTGGATGGCCACCAGCTGTCGGGACTCACGCTTATCGCTTATCATCTGTTTCTTGGAGTACAACGCGAGAAGGGTGACGAGTTCAATGCTTTATCAAACTTCAAGGGTAACCCCTTATGACTTGGTGCTTGTTTGGTTTCTAAGATCATTTGTTGGGTATGGCTCTGGAAGCTGCATTCTGGTCTCTGCGATGAGGTTCCTCTGCAACTTGTCACCTTCCACTTGCTATGCACTGTGAAGAGTTTGTTGGGCGTTCCTACTTGTGGGCAGACTTGCATTTGGGCTGCATACTATCGTTTCGAAATCATTTATCAGGTAAGTCCATTATTATGAGTTTGAACCTGAGGGTTTCATCTTCGCTCATTGTCTAAGCTAAGTATTACTTCACTGGTTTACACATCCTCACATTGGTAAGGTATTGACAATGGCTTGGTTCCAATAGGTGTCGTCTCCGCGATGGTGTCTAGAGCCTATGTCGCAGAAAAAACTCTACTTCACCTTCTCTCTCTCGGTTAAGTAATGAGGGTTTACCTCTTGTCTTTGGTGCAAGTCTTGATATGCAATAGCATACCTTGTTTTCTTTGGAGTAATAGTTGTATTAAATGTTTAACCACTGCGTTTATGGTGTAGGGTTTGCTCAAGCAAAGGGTGGGCATGGTTACTAGACCTTTGCACAGCCTGGTTACTTCCAGCACCAAACCTTCGGGTATGTAGGATTTTCCTTGATTGTTGTCAGTTCTTCTTGCCTTGAGTGAGGGTTTCGTTATCTGAGTAGTGTTTTCCCTCATTTTTAATTTCTATTCATGTTGTGAGAAGTCCTGCGCACATGTTCTATTGTTTCTTGGTGATGACTCCTTGAGCTACTTCCAATCAGAACATTTTGGCATGTGGATGTCTGTAATTTCTGGGTTCTCACTTTGTATATTATATCAATGCGAATGAACTGATATCTTAACTATTTAACAGTTATTATTTTGATCTAATGATGAATCTACTCTCCTAATTATTCTGTAAATAATTTTTCTCTATGAGGTTGGAACCTCAGTTCGATGCTTCATCTTGGTTATTCCATTATCAGAATGTTGTTCTAGATGTCCTTCCCAGGCTTCCTTCGAAACAAATATGAAAGTTATGGAACCGTTTAAAGCGTTATTTTATTGTTAAATAAAATCCCTCTCTTTCGGGTTTCCTACCTCTGCGTTACAATTATTATGTTTATTTGTTTATCGCCCCTGAAGAAGGTTATGGTTGCAAATCTGTTTGCTTTCATCGTTTAACAAAGAAGGTTCTATTTCGACTAAAATAAGAGTGAAAATAGCCATGTATACATGTATATGTATCTTTCTGTGGATAATTTTTATGCGCATTTTCATTCCTATGGTTATTGATATGCTAAGTTGTTTTTCACAATTAAAGTTGAATGCACTAGTGATATAACGTAAAAATTTTGTTGGTCAATATTATTCCTGATTAAGTATGAATTATCAGGTGTCTGTGTTTTTTCCTTTCAAGTCATATACAGGAGGAATATTCTATCTCAAATTTGTGAAATTTCATTCTTTTCTATGATCGCTCGACTACTTCTTTTCATATACTGTTGCATATTTGAGTTTATTTTCACTGGAAAGACTCTATTCTAGGAATTGGTTGCACAGTCCAACCCTTGCCCAGATTCTTGAATCTAGGTAGACGGACTAATGTGCTCAGGAAGCATGGTATAGGTTCAGTGCATTTAGCCTGCTTATAGTGTAATATGTACATTTTATTACAGCTTATTACCTGCACATCTAAATTAACTCACTTCTAATTTATGTTACATTATTTTTCTAACTGACACAAAATTAAAGAAAAAACATAAATCCAATATCATAATGTTTATTTCCTAATTACACATTATGGTCAGATCAATAGTTAGTCGAAATTGTCATAACATAATTAACCAATTTCACTTATTTGCCATGACAAGACTAAACTGCGCTCAATGAACCTCTCCACCGTTCCTGTGAGAACCTGGAAATCACGTCCAAGTATTCTCCCCCCAAGCTCCTCTTTTCCCAATAATCAATTATCTTTAATGTAGTAGTTTACATTGCTTTGGCCTCAAGACTGCAAGTCCAACTAGCAATGGTTTCTACTTCCTCCAGGGAAGTCTCTTCAAGATTCGTTCCCACTGAAACCTCTTTCAGCTCAAGGAATCTCTTTCTTTTCTTTTCCAAAAAAAGCACCCCCTCCCTCCTTCTCCCTTCCCTTATGTAAGAGAAGAGCAAAGGAAGGGTAACTGTTTCTTTAACTAATAACTGATAAATGACAACTGTTAACTGTTGGGTAAAAGAGAGTTACTCAGGTTCATCAATAATCCTTTTTTTAGAATTCCCCATGGAATATCACATCTACCATAATTATTTATTTTATTAAATAAAACTACTGTTATTACTGAATCTATTTATTGTCCATTTCTCAAAAGTAAAAATTAGAGTTCGTTTTCTCATTTTTAAGTAAAAAACATGAAATTAAAAGTAACTTAAAGCCCTGGAGTTTCACATCTTCCTCCCCTTAGCAGAATGTTGTCCCTGGTGTTCATTTTTCCATCTGTTGCCAGAATAATTCCAGATATGCCTCCTGCATGAAGTATTTATCCTCCCAAGTGGCTTCCTCCGGGCTGAAGTGGTTCCATTGCACTTTAACCTGGATGATAACTCATTTACACAATGTTATTTCTCTCTGATCGAGTATGTGCATGGGTTCAACCAGGAATTCTCCTTCTGGTTCGACCCACCACAAATATCATTGTTATATAATTGACATATACATAACTACTACATGGAATACATTATGGACCTGAATGTGGTTGGGTAGTTCTATTTGGTAGGCCACTGGCCCGATTCTGTCCAAAATTTGGAACGGGCCTTAGAATCGAGGCGGCCAACTTAGCACACTTTCCCCACCTCAACGCACTTTTTTTTGGTTTAATCCACACATACACGTGATCTCCCACTTGACATTCTCGGTAAGTTCTCTTTTAATCAGCGTACATTTTCTACCTGTCTTGGGCAGCCTTCAAATTTTGTCAAACCGTTTTCACGGTTTTATCCATTTCCTCCAACATATCTTGTCCTAATATCATTTTATTCTCCATAATATCCCAGTTTGCAGCTATGGTACATTTCCTTCCATAAAGTACTTCAAAAGGACTCATTTTAAGTGACTCATGATAGTCGTTGTTGTACATGAATTGTACCAGATGTAGATATTCTTCCCATTTCCCAGGTTGCTGCATCATATACATGCACAACATGTCTTCTACCACTTGATTCACTTGCTTGGTTTGCCCATTAGTTTGGGGGTGATACACAGTGTTGAAGTGGATCTATGTACCTAACCTGGTAAACAATGCTTTCCAAGAAGTAGAGGTAGACTTAACATCCCTATAAGATATTATGACTTTCGGAATACCATGTAGCCTGAAAATTTCCCTCATGAATATATTGGTATTTGAGTTGTTTGATACATGGATTTGATAGGTATGAAATGAGCTATCTTGCTCAACTTATCTACCACAACCATAATTGAATCATTCTGTCTTTTAGACAATGGCAAGCCCATTATAAAATCCAAAGTTATAGTATCCCATTTCCATGCAGGAACAGGTAGCAGCTGCAACAATCCAGCAGGGTACTGGTGTTCCGCCTTGACTTGTTAACACTCTAGACATTTAGCTAGGTACTCGGTAATATCTTTTCTCATTCCACGCCAGTAGTAGGCTTTCTTGATAGTCGTGAAAAGCTTTTGATAGCCCGGGTGAGCAGCATAGGGGCTTCTGTGAAATTCATCTAACATACTTGGCTTCAAAGACAATTGATTAGGTGCGTAAATATGGTTTCTAAACAACAATAAGTTTTCATAGTTAATACTATAGTCCCTTTGCTTTGCAAAACCTTGTGTAGATTTTACTTGTTGCCATAGGTAGCTGTATTCAGGATCCTTCTTGACTACCTCCTTTAGTTGATCCACAAAATTAAGTTCAACTTGACTAAATGAAATTTCATAAATGAGTGCAACTTTATACTTAACGCATTTTCCACCCTATTTTCTTTTCCTTTCAAATGCTTGATTTCAAACTAAAATTCTCTTAGGAATGTAGCCCATCAAGCTTGGCATGCGTTTAAGGTAGGCTAATTGAAAAAGTGGGTTAGGCTACTGTGGTCTGTTTTGAGAAAAAATATTTTTCCCAACAAATAATTCCGCCATACTTTCAAGGCATGCACTACTGTAGTTAGCTCCAAATCATAAGCAGAATATTTATGTTCACGTTCCTTGAGTTTACGGGATTCGTAAGTGATGACCATGTCATTCTGCATTAAAATGCCACCCACACCTTCTTTGCATGCGTTTATGCAAACTATAAAATCCTCTTCACGATCTGCAATTTTTGATACTGGAGTTATGGTGAGAAAATGCTTCAACCTATAAAAAATTTCTTGATAGGCTTTCAACCATTTGAAAGTTGTTCCCTTCTTTTGTAAGGAAGTAATTGGGTAAGCGACCTTGGAAAATCCCCCTATAAATCTTCTATAATAACCTGCAAGTCCCATGAAAGAACGTATGTCCGCCACATTGGTCGGAACATGCCAATTCATAATGGTCTTTATTTTCTCTGGATTGACCGCTATACCTTCAGAGGATATAACATGTCTAGGTATTGAATCTGATCTTTATAGAAGTCACACTTGCTGAATTTAGCAAAAAATTGATTTTCTCTTAAGGCCTGCAGTATTATGCGAAGGTGTTCTTTATGCTCTGCAATACTTCGAGAGTATACAAGAATGTCATCAATGAATATAAGGATGAATTTATCCAAATAAGAATGGAAAACTCCATTCATCATGCTCATGAAGGTTGCTGGGGCATTAGTAAGGCCAAATGGCAAGACTACAAACTCGTAGAGGCCATAGCGGGTTCTAAAAGCAGTCTTGAAGATATTGCACTTTAACCTGGATGATAACACATTTACACAATGTTACTTCTCTCTAATCGAGTATGTGCAGGGGTTCAACCAGGAATTTTCCTTCCAATTCGACCCGCCACAAATATCATTGTTGTATAATTGACATATACATAACCACTACATCCTTAAATAAGTAAATTTTGTGTTATGCACATCTCTCTCTCTCTCTCTCTCTCTCTCTCTCTCCTCTATAATATATATATAATAATATATATATATATTATATATATATATATATATATATATTATATATTAGATTATATACATATACATATGTATATTTATATATGTATGTACATATATATTATATATATTATTTTTTTACCTGAAGTTCTTGCAATTTATGATATGGTTGGTTGGTCATACACATACTTCTTTAAAAGGGAAACATGGAATACATTATGGACCCAAATGTGGTTGGGCAGTGCTATTTGGTAGGCCACTGGCCCGATTCTGTCCAAAATTTGGAATAGGCCAGAGAACCGGGGGGGGGGGCAACTTAGCACACTTTCCCCACCTCAACGCACTCTATTTTGGTTTAATCCACACATACACGTGATCTCCCCCCTAAAATTCTCGGTAAGTTCTCTTCTAATTAGTGTACATTTTCTACCTGTCTTAGGCAGCCTTCAAATTTCGTCGAACCCTTTTCACAGTTTTATCCATTTCCTCCAACATATCTTGTCCTAATATCATTTTATTCTCCACAATATCCCAGTTTTCAGGTGTGGTACATTTCCTTCGATAAAGTACTTCAAAAGGACTCATTTTAAGTGACTCATGATAGTCATTGTTGTACGTGAATTGTACCAGATGTAGATATTCTTCCCATTTCCCAGGTTGTTGCATCACATACATGCGCAAGATGTCTTCTACCACTTGATTCACTTGCTCGGTTTGCCCATCAGTTTGGGGGTGATACACAGTGTTGAAGTGGATCTATGTACCTAACCTGGTAAACAATGCTTTCCAAGAAGTAGAGGTAGACTTAACATCCCTATCAGATATTATGACTTTCGGCATACCATGTAGCCTGAAACTTTCCCTCATGAATATAATGGTATTTGAGTTGTTTGATACGTGGATTTGATAGGTATGAAATGAGCTGTCTTGCTCAACTTATCTACCACAACCATAATTGAATCATTCTATCTTTTAGACCATGGAAAGCTCGTTATAAAATCCAAAGGTATAGTATCCCATTTCCATGCAGGAATAGGTAGGAGTTGCAACAATCCAGCAGGGTGCTGGTGTTCCGCCTTGACTTGCTAACACTCTAGACATTTAGCTAGGTACTCGGCAATATCTTTTCTCATTCCACGCCAGTAATAGGCTTTCTTGATAGCTGTCAAAAGCTTTTGATAGCCCGGGTGAGTAGCATAGGGGCTTCTGATAAATTCATCTAACATACTTTGCTTCAAAGAAAATTGATTATGTACGTAAATATGGTTTCAAACAACAATAAGTTTCCAGAGTTAATGCTATACTCCCTTTGCTTTGCCAAACCTTGTGCAGATTTTACTTGTTGCCATAGGTAGCTGTATTCAGGATCCTTCTAGGCTGCCTCCTATAGTTGATCCACAAAATTAAGTTCAACTTGACTAAATGAAATTTCATAAATGTGGTGCAGCTTTATACTTAATTCATTTTCCACCCTATTTTCTTTTCTGTTCAAATGCTTGATTTCAAACTAAAATTATCTTAAGAATGTAGCCCATGAAGCTTGGCGTGCATTTAAGGTAGGCTGATTGAAAAAGTGGTTTAGGCTACTGTGGTCTGTTTTGATCAAAAATATTTTCCGAACAAATAATTCTGCCATACTTTCAAGGCATGCACTACTGCAGTTAGCTCCAAATCATAAGCATAATATTTTTGTTCATGTTCCTTGATTTTACGGGATTCATAAGTGATGACCATGTCATTCTGCATTAAAATGCCACCCACACCTTATTTGCATGCGTCTGTGCAAACTATAAAATCCTCTTCACGATCTGCAATTTTTGATATCGGAGTTGCGGTGAGAAAATGCTTCAACCTATAAAAACTTTCTTGACAAGCTTTTGAACATTTGAAAGTTGTTCCCTTCTTTTGTAAGGAAGTAATTGGGTAAGCGACCTTGGAAAATCCCCGTATAAATCTTCTATAATAACCTGCAAGTCCCATGAAAGAATGTATGTCCGCCACATTGGCCGGAACATGCTAATTCATAATGGTCTTTATTTTCTCTGGATTGACCACTATATCTTTAGAGGATATAACGTGTCCTAGGTATTGAATCTGATCTTTATAGAAGTCACACTTGCTAAAGTTAGCAAAAAGTTGATTTTCTCTTAAGGCTTGTAGTATTATGCGAAGGTGTTCTTTATGCTCTTCAATACTTCGAGAGTATAGAAGAATGTCATCAATGAATATAAGGATGAATTTATCCAAATAAGAATGGAAAACTCCATTCATCATGCTCATGAAGTTTGTTGGGGCATTAGTAAGGCCAAATGGCAAGACTACAAACTCATAGTGGCCATAGCGGGTTCCTAAAGCAGTATTGAATATATCTTCATCTTTAACTCGAATTTGGTGATATCCATATCTTAAGTCAATCTTTGAAAATACTACTGCTCCCTTAACTTGATTGAAGAGGTCATTGATCTGGGGTAAGGGGTACTTAGTCTTTATGGTCAACTTGTTCAACTATCTGAAATATATACACAACTATAGAATACCATCCTTCTTTCTTACGAATAGAATTGGGGCTCCCTAAGGGGATACAATGGGTTAGATATAACCTTTATCCATCAGCTCCTACAGCTAGATTTTTAATTCAGTTAACTCAAGAACACTCATTCTGTAGGGTTCCTTTGATACCAGTGCTACTCCAGGGACTGGTTCTATGGTAAAGTCGAGGCTTCTCTTGGGTGGTAGTCTGGGAATATCTTCTGGAAACACATCCTTAAATTCTTGTATAACAGGTATTTCCTCTAAGGATGACACTTTATCTTTGGATTTTGTAAATCCCACTTGAACCACATAGATTTGACAACCCTTACACATACATCTTGCCAGTTGGTGGGCTATAACATATCGCAACTTGAATTCTCTCTTGACTCCCTGAATATCTATTCTAGTACCATCATTAGACAGAAAATCAATGGTCTTATCTTTACAGTTTACTAAGGCCCACTACCACTCCATCCAGTCCATGCCTATCAAGACATCATAAGAGCCTAATGGTAATATATTTAAATCTATCCTAATTTGCTATTCTACTAATTTTATTTCACAACCTTCTACTTTTACACAAATGTTTCTCTTTGCGTCGGTAGCTGATTGAACCAACCAAGGGTTCTTAAATTTTGAACTTTTTAGATGGAATTCATCAACTATTTTGGGACTAATATACCTCAAACTAGAACCTGGATCTATTAAAATGGAAATAGGATGATCACATATTTTACCTTCAAGTTCCACCATTGAAGGTTTATAATCTGCTTGGTGATCTTCTAGTGCTACATTGATTTGAGGTAAATTTCGTGCCACGTCACACACAGTAGAAGCTTCATGAATATTTGCAACATGTTCCACTCTTCCTCTATGAGGACAATTCTTGTAGTAGTGGGGTTCCCTGCAACCCCAACACTACAATGATGGTCAGGGAACCTGACTAGTTTCCAATTTAATTGATGCCTCATTTTGTCTTATATCGCTCTGATCTCTGTACTTTTGTTGATTTCAATTAATAGGTCCATTTGGTGCTTTCTGTCCTGAGAATTTGGTTCCTGATTTCTTCATATTCTTATTATTTGTAAAAAAAATTGCCCCTTCTTACTTAGCCGATTCTTATGGACTTCACCTTTCTATTTCATTTGCTGGTAGCAGACCCGAGCTTTCCAGATTGTTTCATCCATCATTTTTGGGTTATCGAATTCCAATTTCTCTTTCATGAAGGTAGGAAGGCTGTTGATAAAGCATTGGAATTTAGCCTTTTCTTCTTGAATATAAGGGACTTATCTTAATAGTGATGTGAATTTAGTTATAAATTCATTCATAGTTTGTTGTCCTAGTTTCAAGTCATGAAACTCTTTTTCTTTGTCGTCATAAAATTGCTCAGTCATATATCTATCCTTAAAATGCTTTTGGAATTTCTGCCAGGTAACCTCTTGCTCATTAATTTCCTTGACTGTTTTAATTACTTCCCACCACAGGGTGGCCTTGCCTTGTAACTGATAAATCACTAGCCTTGCTCTCAAATTTTCATCATATTCATATATTTGGAAATATTTATTCATATTAATAAGCCAAGCCTCCGCCGCTTCTTCCATTTCACCATTATAGTTTGGTGGTTTGATCTTTTTGAATTCTCCTTGAAGTTCTGTCGTCTGTCTTTTTAATCCCTTTTTGTTGGAACCATTATCCGACTCTTCCTCATTACTAGTTTGTCCCCCTTTCGATTCCTGATGTTGTTCTTGCTGTCTGTGTGTTTCTATTTTGTTTTCTTCTCCTTGATTAGGGTCTGGATTCGTATAATTCTGTCCATCTCATAAAACTTTCATAATTTTTTCTTGTTCCAGACATAGTCTTTCATTGTCCACACACAGGTTCTGCATTTCTATTCTTAACTGTTGGACTGTTTTGAGTAAAGCAACATTGGTGCCAACATTTGTTTCTCCCAATTGAACCCATACTTCTGGGTTACGTCTGGTGCTCCTATGTGCATCAGAATCATTTTGTTATTTTTAAAGCCATTCAACTCATCCTCAGTGTATCAACTTGAGGCTCTGATACCAATTGTAACACCTAAATTCCAACTATTCAACATAAGATATATATATATATATATATATATATATATAAACTTATGAACGGAGACCTATAATTAACATTACCACAACATAATACATTATTACATTATAATGAAATACTGAATCACGATACGATACCAATAAAGGGATCAGATTACAATTAATTTCTTAATGCGATCATGCTTGTTATAATACCTGACCTAACAGGTTGTACAAGATGGTATTACGTGGATGATTCTATGAATCTCACATCATTTGTGTTGTGTTGACCCTCCACGGCCTTATCCGGTCGGTCCATGGCTGGATGGCCACTAGCTGCTAGGACTCACCCTTATCGCTCGCCATTTATTTTTAGAGTACAATGTAGGAAGGGTGACGAGTTCGATGCTTTGTCAAACTTCAAGGGTAGGCCCTTATGACCTGGTGCTTGTTTGGTTTCTAAGCTCATTTGCTGGGTATGGCTCTGGAAGCTGCGTTCTGGTCTTTGTGATGAGCTTCCTCTGCAACCCAACGTCTTCCACCTACTATGCACTGTGAAGATTTTGTTGGGTGTTCCTACTTGTGGGAAGACTTGGATTTGGGTTGCATACTGCTATTTCGAAATCATTTATTAGGTAAGTCCATTATTATGAGTTTGAACCTGAGGGTTTTACCTTCGCTTATCGTCTAAGCTAAGTCTTATTTTATTTACACATCCTCTCATTGGTAAGGTATTAATAATGGCTTGGTTCTTGTAGGTGTCGCCTCCGCGATGGTGTCTGGAGCCTATGTCACAAAAAAATATCTGCTGCACGTTCTCTCTCTCAGGTAAGTAATGAGGGTTTACCTCTTGTCTTTGGTGAAAGTCTTGATATGCAATAGCATACCTTGTTTTCTTTGGATTAATGGCTGTATGAAATGCTTAACCACTACATTTATGGTGTAGGGTTTGCTCGAGCGGAGTGTGGGTGCAGTTACCAGAACTTCGCACAGCCTGGTTAGTTCCAACGCCAAACCTCCAGGTATGCAAGATTTTCCTTGATTGTTGCCAGTCCTTCATGCCCTGAATGAGGGTTTCATTCTTTGAGTAGGGTTTTCTCTCATTTTCAATTTCTATTCATGTTGTGAGAAGTCTTGCGCACAGGTTTTGTTGTTTCTTGGTGATGGCTCCCTGAGCTACTTCCAATCGGAACATTTTGGCATGTGGATGTTTGTAATTTCTGGGTTCTCGCTTTGTAAATTAAATCAGTGCAAATGAACCGATATCATAACTATTTAACAGTAATTCTTTTGATCTAATGATGAACCTATTATGTAGTTTTCTCCTAATCCTTCTATAAATAATTTTGCTCTATGAGGTTGGAACCTTGGTTCGATGCTTCATCTTGGTTATTCCATTTTCAGAACATCGTTTCGGGCGTCCTTCCCAGGCTGCCTTTAGAACAAATCTGAAATTTATGGAACTATTTAAAGTGCAATTTTATCATTGAATAAAAGCCCTCTCCTTTGGGTTTCCTACATCTGCTTTACAGTTATTATGTTTATTTGTTTATCGCCCTTGAAGAAGGTTATGGTTGCAAATATGTTTTCTTTTATCGTTTAACACAGAAGGTTCTATTTCGACTGAAATAGGAGTGAACATAGCCATGTATATATGTATATGTCTCTTTGTGCGGATAATTTTTATGCGGATTTCATTCCTATGGTTATTGATATGCTGAGTTGTTTTTCACATTTAAAGTTGAATTTGTAGGAATGTACAGGGTAAGCTCCTCAAACAGAACACCAAAAGGATACCGCCCACAAACAGATCACAGATCAATACACTAGTATTTTGACGTGGTTAAAACCCTCAGAGAGGGAAACAGTCCACGGCCTGCACCAATGTGGCTACTACAGGCAATTTATTAATAAAATAATGAAAATTTACATAAGCTTCTCTCATGCACGGTTAACCTACAAATGACCCTCCATGCACTTTAAATAGAATTCATGGACCAATGGGTGTCAAGCCACGGATCAAGTGTCGGTAATACCGAGGAGAGAATGAACCGTCGGATCACTACATATCGTGACCGTCGGATTGTAAGTTACAAAATGTACAACGGTAAAGAAACACACTTTACCTAACTCTATACCTAACTCTATACTAGACCAAGTTGAACTTCACTATTTCCTATGTGTCGGAATATCCTAACATCCCCCCTTAAGAACAACTTGGGATAGGATTGAAGGATTTACAAATATGACACAATAGGAGAAGGAAGGAGGCACTAGAGCCTATCCCCCCTTAGTGACAACTTCCTGAACTCCGAGCATATATCGAAGTTTAGTGAACTTCGCCTCTGTGAGAGCCTTTGTGAAGATGTCTACAACTTGATTATCTGTTGAACAATATTGCACTTCAAGAACATGGTCATGAATGAGTTTTCTGATGAAGTGCATGTGTAGTTCAATGCGTTTGCTGCGCTAATGCTGGACTAGATCTTTGCATAGCTGAATGGAACTTTGATTATCACACCAAAGTGTGGTTGGATGCTGCTGCTCAAAGCCAAATTCTGATAGGATCTGACGAAGCCACAAGGCTTCCTTACTAGCTTCCATGGCACCATGATACTCTGCTTCTGCTGACGAAAGAGAAATGGCAGCCTGTTTCTTACAAGCCCATGTAATAGGTCCTGAACCAAGAGTGAAGACATAACCGGCAGTAGACTTCCGATCATCAGGGTCACCAGCCCAATCAGAATCAGTGAAACCAAACTAATAGAGGAGCTGCTTTGGCACTGTAATGAATCCCAAACTGTACTGTACCTCGAACATAACGAAGTGTTCTTTTAGCTTCTTTCCAATGACTTTCACGGGGGTTTTGCATAAAACGAGCAACAAGGCCAACAGCAAA
>APFE030600245.1:31661-58354 GCA_000404065.3 Pinus taeda | reverse complement strand
AATATGTAAATGTTTTTGCTTAATGAATAGAAATCATTTTATGGTGGTGGAATACTCTGTCCTGTGTAATTATTTTTAAAAGACTTCTCTGTGAAAAAGATCCTGGAGCAAAGGAAACAGAGCATTGCCTCTGTGATCTTTATTTTTTGGTGAATCCCTCTGAGTGAAAGAGGATGAATATGTAAATGTTTTTGCTTAATGAATAGAAATCATTTTATGGTGGTGGAATACTCTGTCCTGTGTAATTATTTTTAAAAGACTTCTCTGTGAAAAAGATCCTGGAGCAAAGGAAACAGAGCATTGCCTCTGTGATCTTTATTTAGATGGTTTTGGTATTTTCCCATCTCAAACATTTCAAAAATTACCCAACAAGAAATTAGAATTGTCTCTCCAATACTCTGAGAGGCCAAGAGTTACCGCTCTTTCGCACGTAAATCCGTTATCATTCCCTTCAATCAGGCTAGCGCTGAGAGGAAATAAATAGATCGATTTATAGAGAGAGGCGGGTTATATAAAGCTTGAAATCAAGAAACATAAATCAATGGGGAATCACCTGTGCTGTGCTAAACTGTGCAGAACCACTGCGGCAGTGAAAGTTATACGGTGGAGCGATGGCAGCATTGAAAAATCTGGGGAGGCAATTAAGGTGGGTGAGCTGAAGGTGGACAATCCCCATCAATTCGTGTGCGATTTCAGTAACCTCCAAACAGGGCGTCGCATCGCAGCACTCCGTGCTGAGGAGGGTTTGGCGTTGGGGGGCGTCTATGTTGTTTTGCCAATGCAAAAATATTTGCGGTGTGTACTATCGTCTTCTGACATGGCCTCGCTTAATTTGTTAGCTTCTCAATGCAACTCCACCCATAGAAAGCACTCCTATAACTCTAGAGTATTTCCAGCAGTTGGTACTGGCGATTTATCTGATTTTTCTTCAAACAATGGTAGTGCCGAGAAGACAAAGCAATTGCACACAAAATTAACAGATCGGTTGGTGGTGCCAAAGTTGGAGTTAAATGAAGATGAAGAGGAGGCGACGGAGTTGGAGTTGGGGTTGAGCCAACACAGGGTACGCGGTTTTAGGTATTGGAAACCAGTGCTTGAGACAATAAAGGAGTCCCCGCGTGTTCGCACACGCTAAAATTGCGGAAGGTCTCTTACAACGCTGAGGTCTCCCCCTGACGAGATTTTGATGGAGCTCGTTCTTCCCCACATCACATATGAGAAATTATGGACCAAAGATTGCGCCAACGCACGTCGCAACCCACCGAACCATCGCAAACCAAGTTTGCGGGCGTTGCATTCAGATGTCTAAAAGTTTTTTGACATGGAGCTATATACCCAAATTAAATTTCCACAAACTAAAAGTTGACTCGAGAATGGCAACTTTAACTTTTGATTCACCCAGTTGATAAAGGGATGTCAATATTCGGAAAAATCTACATACAAATTGGAATCATACTCACTGGAACAAGCATTTTTTCTAAATAATTTATATGTTTATTTATGAAAGGTGCTTTTAAAGCGTATACAATTTAAAGTGATTTTAATGATGATATGATTATAACAATCCTGATAATTCATAAATTTTTGTTTTATAAATGATATCGAAAGTCAATTAAAGTTTGAAATATTTTTATTTATTTATCATTTAAAAATTGGCTTGTTATGGTATAATTTGTTTAGATAGTGGTTTTTTTTTTTTTAATTACAATTTTGATAGAGATTTTTTTATTTTACTTGGTTAATTTTTTTTTCAAAAAATTTGAAATTAAGAATGTTTGATTCTTTTTTTAATAGTTAAAATAGATTCAACACTCTCAAAAATCCCTAAAGCATTTAAAACTCTGAAACTTGATTTCCAAAACTTCTTTTTTTTCAAAACTAAAGCATAACATATTTAAGCTTTTAAAAATTTAATAAAAAAATATTATTATGTTTGTATGATCATTCATATATATATTGCCCAATATTATAAATAATGTGAAATTAACACAACTACATTAGTAAATGTGGTTGATGTAGGCCTCTTTATATCAAACACAAATATAACCACAACTTTAATATTTTTTTTTCCAAATTTATTACAATGAGAACATTAAAAAACTCATAGAGAAATGAAACATACAAAACAAATTAAATATATTTCAAGAGAGACCAAAGAAAAATTTAGATCGATAAATAAAAGAGCTATGCCATTAATATTTTAGAGATTTTCCTTAGGTTATTCTGGTTGCAATTTGGAGAATAAATTGTCATTGAGAAATAAATAGATTGAAAACAATATTTTGCTAAATTGAGAATTGCTGTATGAGGAATCAACCCTGTTAAATTTCAATATTTACAATCAACTGTTAAAATTAAAATTTAATAGTATTAAATTAAATGATTGTAATTAAAGTTCTATTTAAAGTTTTTACCTATAACTATGGAAGTTTTAAAAATTTCCACTCTGATACATAAACATTAAGTATTATTTTTCAACTCTCAAATACATAAATATTATTGGGCATTAAAGTTTTGGTTAACTATAAAATATCTAAATATTACCCACAACAAGGAAAACAATATCTGTAAAATGCATAAACATTACCCAGTAAAATGCAAACACTCTTTGGCATTATGAGATATAACAAGTCAGACATGTGGAATAGGGTTTTATGCCTGGTAACCTAACCTTTTGATTTTATTGAGTCCAGAGGTTCATTCTATAGCCCACTATGAGAGAGAAGTATAAGTATGTCTATCTTTAGCATAGATTTGATATGTGCCCCTTTAAATATATATATATATATATAAACAAAAATGAATATATATGTTCGGGTTGATTAATTAAAATATTATAAAACATCAATAATCTTACTATATATGGTCATACTAAGGAGAAGTGGTAAAAATATTTCACTCACTCTCAACCATAAATAAAATATATAATAAAAAACAAAAATGAATAAATGTGTTTGATTTGTGTAATTAAAATTATAAAAAAATCAATAATCTCACTCTCACGATTCATAATGAAGAGAAAAAGTAAAAACATTTGACTTTCACTCTAACCATAAATAAAATATTTCAATGTCCATATAAAAAAACATAATTTTCTATCAACTTTATAAATATAAATATGAACCAAACGTAATAAAATATAGTTAAAATGTTAGAAAAAACAACCATATATACCTTATATAAAACAATTGAAAGATATAATATTTATAATTGAAAGATATATATATATATATAATGTGTGTTTTAAACTTAATATTAATCCATTCGTTGTCTTCTTACAGTCTATCAAAACTAAGCCTATGCCATCTAATGGAGAATCTTTCTTCTTAGTTGTAAATACCCCATTTTATGAAGAAATTTCATATAAATCACAGCTGTGCAATCAATAAATTGTTATCAGCTGCCATATGAGAAATGAAAAACACAATCAATAATGTTTGTTTTACGTACAATATAGTTTTTCCATTGCCGCACACAAAATTGCAATCATAAAACGATGTACTGATACCCACAAATACGCAATCATAAAACAAAGAAAGATGTGCTGAAATCCTCACGGCCACAACTTGATCTTTCAGAAAGATTCTTTGGCTGTTAATTGAAATGATTCTTTAGTTGTAGATTGAAACGAAAGTGAAATGATTATTTAGCTTCAGATTGAAAAAAACCATAGACATTTTGATCTTATTTGTAATTTATATTTTTAATTTATTGTTAAATATTAATCTAATTACGTTTTCAATTACATTTTTAATTTGATGTTAAATAACAATTTAATTGTATTTTTAATTCTCTAATGAGGTAAGGTGCCGTGAGGAGTGAGGAGTTAGAAACACCATGGGAAAAGAACAGAAACAACTGTTTAATGAGTGAGAAAAAGAAATAATAATTTAATCTAATTTGTTATAATTTGTTATTTTTGTGTTTGGACTAAAATTTGATTTTTTGTTTTTCAAATCTTTAACCTAATTAATTGGATTGTGATTTAGATAAAGAATATTCTAAACATCCAAACAATATTTTATTAATAAAAATTTAAAATTCCACAAGTCCCATATAAACTACTTGTGTGCCACTTGTGTGTATATAGATATTGAATTATAAAAAAATCATATTTCATTTTTCATTTTTTAATTTAATAAAAATTACATATTCTTTCATTTCCAAAAATTTTAAGTTTTATTAAATATAATTTTATTTTATTAATGATGTATTTATAAGACATTAACTTATTCTTATTATTTATTTATGGGTTGCATCAGAACTTTTTTTTTAATTTAATTTTTTCGCATACATAAATCAACATCCTTATGCCAATGATAATAATACTTGGAAGCTTCTTGTACTGCAACTCAATTATTTTATCTTTGTATTTTAACTATCTAAACATAACTTTACACTCAATTGCTAAAAACCCATCCTCCAAGAGGAAAATTGGATATAGTATATTATTTTTAATTTTAAGATTATCAACTATGAGAAAAACCAAATATCATTCAATATTCCTTAAGGTTTTATTAGATATGTCACGCTAACAACCTTAAAAACTATATAATATTAGCAAAATCATAAGTGCATGCATTATTTTCTTAATCTTATAGTTCCAAGTGGCTTGTGATGAAAGTAAACTCTTACCTACGCCTAATAGTTAACATATCTTAGTTATTATCATTGGATGGAAAAATAAAGTTAGCGACTTTGTCATTCGTAAACTTTGTCTTATTAAATTATTCATTGACCTATAAAGTTGGAACATAAATATTTAATGATTGTTAGTGATTTGTCGTTATTAAGAAGATTCATAAAAAAATATTATTTTGAGTTTCAAAAAGAAGGTCAGTGACTATTTCAATTAAATTAATGTTAGTGCAGTTTAGTTTTTCAAAGCAGGCCTCAAATTTGTCAATATAAATGTTAAATATTATCTCAGTTATTATTATTGGATGGAAAAATAAAGTTAGTGACTTTGTCATTATTGGATGGAAAAATAAATTTAGTGACTTTCTCGTTCATAAACTGTCATATTAAATTATTCACTGACATATAAAGTTGGAACATAAATATTTAATGATTTTTAGTGGTTTGTCAAGATTAAGAAGATTCAGAAGAAAATATTATTTTGAGCTTCGAGAAGAAGGTAAGTGACTATTTCATTTAAATTAAGGTTAGTGCAGTTTATTTTTCAGAGCATGCCTCAAACTTTTCAATATAAATGTCAAAAATTATAGAGGATGAATAAAAATAGTATTTTCATTTCATTTTATTTTATGTTGTAAGATAATTTTCTATTATATAAAGAAAGCTATATTTACCCAATAACCTTTTTTATCGATCGTCTACTACTTGGGAAGCCATACCACTTTTAAAAGAGAAAGGAATCAGTTCAAAAATAATCTATATGTCTAGACCAAGTCTTCAAAAATAGAGAGTATTCTATAGGAACCCAAGTATATAAGGTTTGATGCATCTAAGAAGATATAGATTGACTATAAGTTAGCCTACACAAGCCAACATTCAAATGCCTAATTGAACAAGAAAACAAAACAAACAAAGAAAGTAAATTCATATTAAAACTAGGTAGAAATGGAGTCACCCACCTCGATGGGGTTTGTATTCCGCTAGTTGTAGCCACTCAAACTTGGAGTATCAGCAACATTGGATTTAATCTGCTACTCCCATTTCCTTTTGGTAGAGCACTACCTTGTGGATTATCAACAATATCTATTCCTTTGCATCATTATTATCCATGATTACCCCACCTAGTAGCATCCTCATTCTCCAATATAAATCAATTTCCAAAAGGCATTCTCTACTTGCCACAAGTTTGCCCCAGGGTGAGGCACCCAATCTGTGATATTAATTAACACTTTTAAATTTTATAGATGACCACTCTCTATAGCTACATACGGTGAAAAAAAATGCAATTCATGTTAAACCTTAATGGGGAACTTTTCCTTGATTATCCAAGTAGAAGTATATACACTTGAGCCATCTAGAGGGCCTCAATCCCTCCATGGATGCCACTATAGCACTTTCATAATCCCCCCTGCCTAACCATTTATCCAAACCAGTGGATCTAGATTGGATGCACATAGTGTAGTAGGGGCTGCAAGCTAGAGAGGTGAAGAAATACCAAGGCATAGAAGAATCGTGACCACTCCCAGTGTCCATGGAAAGAAAGAGGGAGCACAAATGGAAATGAATGTGGAGATGGAAAAAGAAGCAAAATTTACTTTTAAATGATAGGCTTGAAGCCATAAATAGACAGAGAGAGCACACAATGAATGTGAATGACACAAGAGGAATCATGGCCATGACCATCAAGTTTCTCTATGTGGGAACTTTGTCATCCCAATATGGTCCATAACATAAACATAACCACTCCCTTGCTATGCCACTATACCCTGGATCATACCACATATATTACTTAAGATTGGCAATCAAGGTGGCACATATACCTTACTTATAGAGTGAGGTGATGGCACCCCCATTGCATCTCACCTCACCTGATCAGGGGGAGATTGAATATAATTTGTAATGGATTGAAATTCATACATAGGGGTAGAGGGAGGTAAGGTGTTGCAATAATGATGCAAATCAAGGTCAAAAGTTGAGTAGCCCAAGTTATCTAAATTATCTACTAGTTTGTTCCCTTTTTAGAAGACATGAGAGGGGAGAAGAAATGGGATGGAGGGAATAATATTTGAAATTATGAAAAGAAAATATTCCAACCTCCAACTACAAGATAATTTTTTGGATTAAATCAATTAATGATTGTTTTAAAAGAATATATTGTCTTCATAAATAATTTGCAATAGTTGTTGACTTTTGCATGTAAGAGGTTTTTTTCTATCACATGGAATTCATCCTTGTTATTGGAGTTGATTCCAAAGGATCTTTCATAAATAAAGATTATATTTACTTTTTCATCTCTGAACACTACTTTGAAGTGTTTTGTACTAAGATTTCCACTAGAGGCCCCATCAAAATTTAACTTCATGAACTCTTGGTTCAAAGAAGATTGAAAGTTTGGAGAAGAGATTAAGACATAAGAGGAGGAGCTAAAAGGGGTCAAAGAGAGAGGATAAAATTAGACGTGTTTTAAAATCAATGCATCTATTGGGGAAGCTTTTTAGTCATCATCGGTCAAATATTGGAGGAAGGAAGTTTCATGGATGCCTTGTTTGATCTTATCATAAACTAGCTTTGGAGTTGAAGCCTTATTTTTTAGCATTATTCCATTGTATTATTAAAAGGTATTCCATAACAAGAATCCTTGTAGAAGGCATCATGCTCTATTTAGAATAGGGTTCTAAAATTCTACGTTTCACCATAATTCCATTATAAGTCAGAGATTGGACTATCTTTTATCTGATTACTTGAATATTAATAATACATGATTTCATAACTCATTAGAGAGTGAGAAATAATTTAATACATGCTTAGAATATTTTGAGCTATCCTAACAGAGGAAATAAATGGATGACCCTTTAAATCCCCTATAATTATTTCCCACATTATGGCGTTTTTGTGTGCCACTAGCCAAAGGAAGAGAACAAACTTTAGCAACAATTTATCTCCCCATATTTCTTCCAAATGTCTTGCTATGGAAATGAATCATATTTTATTGTTAAAGATTTGACTTATTTTACCAATAAGGAGCATTGTGATAGATAAAACCACCTAAGTATGTCTTTTTCTTTTGAAATAAAATTTTCCTCTCTTATAGGGATGGTTAGAAATGTGGCGAGTCAATTGAATTTGACAAAGAAGGCCAATACTATGGATTGAGAAAAGAGTTTTGTGTTGAATTTTTATAGTAGTTAACTACCCCATTTTTCTCTTGGGAGAATATTGTAATTATGATATCAACTAAAGTATTTATTGTCACAAGTTTTAGGAGTTCATTCCATGAGTCATCCTAGAAAATAATAGATTTCCCATTGTCAATTTCATAAAAGTTGTGTTACTGAATTATGTTTATGTTGCTATTGGATAGATTCAATATGGGTGATCTCTTAGGAACACTCTAAGATCTTAACTAATGTAGAAAAGTAATTATTTTTCTATATTATTGATTCCATATATGATACCACAATTCATCACCTTCTTGTACTTATCACTTCCATATTTTGGCCCCATCACTTGACAAAGGATTTCTTCATCTCTCAAGCCTAACCACACTTTTAGCTTTGTTGAACCGATCAAGGACCATTTTTTCTTATGAGATCCTCCTCAAAGAAAGGAGAACATCATCATATCTACGGAATTAAGAATAGATTTGGGAGAATATAAGGTGGAAAAAATGTAAATAAGAAGGGCTTATAGCAAAAATTTCATGATGACCAATAGACCTACTATGTTAAGATTGAAATGTCCAACTTTATAACTTACTATTCATTTTCTAAATTAAATATGAAAAATGTTTTCCTTTAAGGGAGTTATTTACTAGAGGGGTTCCCAGTTATTTAGAGGGAAGGGAGAAAATATGGAACACTAAAGGACAAGCTAGATTGCCTTGAATAGAAGGATAGGTGTTCAAGAAAAATATCTAAGATTTGAATTAATTGATTGATATAACGAAGGCCTCCAAAATATCATACAAGACCCGAGATAAGGCTTTGGCTTATGTTATTATCAGTATTCCCAAAAGTATAGTTTCATTGAAAAATCTCTAGGCGGAGGTCAGGATATATCTTCCAAAGAGATGAAGACCTTTGATATTTCCATTAGCAACATCAACTTTGGGAGTCTTTCTAAGATATTCAGTTGTAATAATGAGCAAAAAGGGAGAGAATGGATCTTCCTAGTCAACACCTCTTGATGTATTAAAAGTGGGAGAGGTTGACCCATTAACCAACATGGAGAAGAAAAGCCATAAGGGAATGAAAAATATGATTTTATTTATAAGAAGAGCTTCTGTCTTTTTTATGTGATTTACGCCGAAGCTCTTCTTATAAATATGATGGATCACAGAAGCCTCAATTCTACAATATGATTTTAATTTAATTTTTCAAATGCCTTTGAAAGGTCTAATTTAGTCAACATACCAAATTTTTGGGAACGTTTTATATAATAGATGATCGTGAGCTACAAGAATCCCATCCAAGGTTTAGCATCCCTCCCCATAGGTTTTATGCATAACTAAGATGAGAGATGGAATGAGATTAAGGAAATTGGTGTTGATTGTGGAAATTACCTTATAGATGACATTACAAAAGGATATGGGTCAAAATTTGTTGAAGTGCTTTTCTTTGTCCTATAAAGGATCAAGAATTAGGAAAGTGGAATTGAGCATTGGAGAAAAATAGGATCAACATTTGGATTATTCTACTAGAGCATGCATCTCATTATCTAGAAAATGTGGCCAAGTGGGAAAGAAGGCTTTAGTAAATCCATTCAGGGCTAGAGAATTGTTTTATGACATGTATTTAACTACCTCCTCTACTTCGTCTATTGGTATAAGTATAATTTTTGGCTATGTTTTGGGCTGACCCACATTCAATCTAGACTGTGCACCAACAAAACCCTCATTCATTGGCCCTTTCAGTTATGACCTGCACGCAGATTGTACTCTCACCTGAAGTGACTACGGGAGGATCCAAAACTAGGTTTTTGCAGCCTTGAAGGATGTGGATATGTGGTATTATTATGCTTTCTTACTCTTAATATTCATAAATCACTTTGTTGCATTCATTTAATCACATAAACATATCATATAAACCCATAATCATAATTGCATTGTAATAAAATGAAACTGTAACAAACTGCTACTCTACAACAGATAATAAGAAAATATACACATGAAGACACCAATTTTACAGTGGTTCATCCCAATGTGGGACTACGTCCACAAGAACGTTTGCTTATAATAATAATTCTTGCACAAAAAATAATTCTTGACCTGCACACTAAGCTGCATATCATCTGCGCACTCAATTGCAGACTCAAGCCTCTGTGCACTCAACTACAAAGCCTCACCTTCTTTTCCCAACCATAGATCACAAGAATACAACCATACAATTCAATATGTGATGTCTATCTTATTTATTACTGATCCTTATACTATTACATCGAGGGATATATCATCAAAATACCATGGTCCATTTACCATGGACTCCCTAAAACAGTCTACGATGGTCCAAAAACCATTCATCTTTTACAAAATTAAATGCTTTTTACAAAACAGAGGGGCTGCAACCCACTCCGATGCCATTATACCATGTGGTATTTTCCAACTACTTCGTTGTACACTCCACTTCAAACTCAGCTACATGCTCCACTGTGCACTCTGCTCCTCAAAACGTAGAGTCTTTACCAGAAATATAGGCCAAGTCGGGTTCTGCCCAACATTCCCCTAACACTCACATGTGACTTATCCCGAGTCACTCAGCTAATTTGCCTCTGATTTTTGTTGTGATGATGTTGTAGGCCTTGTTGAACTGCTACATAGCATTTTGTACCTACTTTTCTTCATTCCACACTTCCTCCAACAGTGCCTCTCTCACATGTTCTATAGCCTTTTGTATCAACGTTGTCTCCTTCTTTCAAAGCTCTTGAATATTTTCATCTACTGCCTGCGATATTTGGAGAGGCTCATCTTGCCATGGCAGAGTCATCTCTACTAAAACTTGTTATTCCTACTTTAGTTCCTCAATCTTCTTTTGGAGGGCCTTTCCGTCATTGATTTTGGCGAGCTTTTTGTAATATTAGTAAAGTCTTTGCAGATTCCCGAACCTCTTCACACTACTTCTTCTGCTAAATCTCTTCCTGTGTTTTCTGGACATTTGGATCTTCCTGCAGTGAATTCCAAATTTGTAAAAACTCGTATAAAATTTTTCTATAGTCTTCCACTGCTACGGAGATGCTGACCATTGCAGTCTCTAGGTCAAGCTCCCTCTACTCTCTTACTTCTTGCAGTGTATTTGGCTACAACTTCATTTTCAACTCACTGATCTAGATTTCATATTTAAACTTCACATCTGTAGTCTTCTGCTTCTATCCTTTCACTGCAAGTATGAGCTTCATGATATTTTCCTCTACTGGCTCTTCTTCGTAGATATCAAGGTCTAGAATCTATTTACATGTTGCTTCAACCACCTCCTTGATCTTTTTTGTTGCTAAAATTCTTGATCCCTTTCCTGGATCATTTGGTCGAGCCTCGTTGTAGCGAAGCCCACTCGTTCTCCACTTGAATGTTCAGCTGCAATTATCTTCGTTGTTTGTGCAGATTTGGCTCTTCTATTATCTCCTTGTCCAGCTTGTGTTGTCTTGGCAATGGTACTACTGCGATGTTCATTTTGACATGCTTCCACCCTTTTTCTTGTTGTTGTACCTCAACGGAGTCAAATCGTAATGCTGCAGATGGTATTGGTGCTAACTTCACTGCAATTGTAGGCTCTATTTTCCTTTCTTCACTAATCCTTTGCTCTATATGCATGGTTTGTCTAATTGTCTATGCCAAAATTTTAAGTTCTGCAATCCGCTCCTGCACACCTAGGAGAAGTGCATCGTCACGATCTTCCCACTTATTCCATGATTCTCTTGTCGCCTCCTAAACTATATCCCCAATTTGCTCCAGGTCCCCATCTGTAAGTATCATTGGCATGATATCCTTGGTATTATCTAGCTTCTTCTTCTTCTTGATCTTCGTGGTAGCTTCGCCATGTGCCTTCCTCTTTTTTGTGATAGCTTGTTCTATTTATGTCTCTTCAGACTCCTTATTCCGCTCATATCCTTTAGGAGGATCCTAGTGACCTTTGTCATGTTTCTCCACTTCCTCTGATTCTTTCTCATCCTTATCTTTGTCCTTTCCACTTGCTTCACCATGATGCGAGGTGTCCTCTTCTATCACACTATCTTCTGCCTCTGCCTCCCGTGCAGTCATCCATTCTGTCGTCCATTGTTATACTAGTGCAAGGAGATAATCTTCTATCACTAAGCATGGCAGTGGTGTCATTTCTTCTTTATATCCCTATGGGCCTTTATATACATTTTGTGAAAATCAGCCTTGAACTTCGCAACAGCGCCGTACTATTTGTATAGGCTCGGTGATAGGCAAGGGTGCTGGTTCACCAACATATGAAAATCCATGTGATATAACATGAAAAAAACATGGTCTCCATTGCTTGCGACAACTGGGTGGTATCCCATAGTGAGGCATACCACGTTGCTTCACATACATCTAAAGCTATTGAAGGGTATTGTGAATCCTGTAGCTCTCTCCATGTTAGCATTTCTATAATCAAAATTAACCATGCATAATGAAATGTTGTACCTTTTTCCTCAACCTTGCGGTAGTGGTCCAAAAAATATTTGCAAAGGTATTCGGCCCAGTTTTACTAAACCCCGCTGGCACACTACGCAGCTAATGAAACCGTCGTGAATATGTGTGTCATGAATATCTTCCTGACCAATACGTGTGTTGTGGAGTGAACTGCCTGATCACTGATTGAATTTATATCATACCCCCTCTTTCCTTTTGTCGGAATGAACTTATTCTTCATGCTCCCGGCTATGGTGCGTCCTCATATTTTCCCACAAATTATTTTGCAGGGTTTTGCCCCTGATATGGCAGTTTGGTGATTATCCATATCAACATTGGATGTATAATGATCCTATTTCCCATTCATAAGAATCCATCATGCACCGGCACGAGAAACTGTTGCACACAAGCCGATATCCCCTCACTTCTGTTGAAGTGCAACACATTCAACATGTTCATCAATCCTAACTACACCAATCTATTTGCCCACTGTTATGGTTCTAACCTTGTCACTTTGCTTTATAGTTAGTTTATTGTTTCAAATATCGGTCTAGTGAGAACTATGGGTATTTCTTCTTCTTGTTGAAGTTGTAGTCTATGAACATTAGCTACAGCATTTTCCAAAGTAATTGTCCCATAAATGGTACTTCTTTTGGCAATAGGGTTGTAAAGGTGCCAAGCTTCGCATCCTTCGAGTCTTTTACTAGTTTAGAATTCATTTTTCCTAGTTGAATGTATGGTGGTAGAGGCAATGCAAATTTTTCATCCTCTGTTTCCATCTTCTTTGCATGCTTCACTTCTTCCTCACTATCTCTGACTTGCTCAGGTTGTTTTCGAGGTTCGACAGGTTTCTTATCCTATTTCCTCTTTGTTCTCTCTTCCTTGGTTGGTTTCTTCTATTCGGTGTAGGAATTGCACTTAAGAAAACTCCTCAACACTTAATTGTCAGCCCAGGGGTTTTGTAAACTTAGAGATGAAGCATAGGCAATGCCAGAAGGGGTATGAAATTTTCCTATTCCTAATCCTACTTCTTAAATGAAATGCTGCAGAATCAGATAGAAAACAATGTTAAAGACAATCGACACCAAAGCAATTCTAGTGTTGGAATGTAAAAGAATAATTTGAGAGGAAATCAAGTAAAGGAACTTTCACACAACTGGAAGCAATCTTAAATGTTGAAATGAAATACTATGTTTATCTTTAGTATAGATGGCTAACAATTTAACAAGTGGGCCCTTGCAACATCTGTTTCCCAATTGATCTTCCTTCTACACCAAGCAACTTGTTCTTGTACTATTGCAATATGCTTGCACTAGTGTAGGTACAGTACTTTATGTGAAAAAGTATATTGTACCTTCTTTTCTGAAGACTTATATCTTTGTGATGGTGCTCTAAGCCTCAAGGCTTAGAGCGCTCTGTTCCCGTGACAAGAAATCGGCTCTTGCACCTAGACAGAGATTCCTTCACCAAAGTTTCCAATTTACTTTCAAATGAATTAAAAGACGCGTTGAAAAGAATTGCAATTGCAAGCTATATTCTGAGATAAATTACATGTGAAAAAGAATGCTTTGATTAACTGAACTTTGCAATGAAAGTAAATTTCATAAAGTAAAAATAATTCAAAATAATTAAGCAACAATCAAAGTAATTTGCATGCATCAACTGACTTTCAACAATTCACTTATAACATTTTTTTTCCTTGTTCTTAAGTCATAAACTGCAAGTATATAGTAAAGTGTTTGTAATAATGTTCTTTCTTAATTCATGTAAAGATCCTTTAGAAGTATAATTCTTAACATTGAGAATGATTACTTGAATTGACAATACGTTTGCTTGCAGGAATAAATGAAATTATAAGCAGGAAAGTAACGTAACACTTGTTGTAAAGTAAAATCAGAGTGCAGGAAACTACATGCACTGGTACAGGAAGAATCTTCCTGCACGACTCGAGTGGAAGCAAACTTAGGCAAGAATTGCAGGAAAGAAATTGCAAGAAAGTAATTTGTAGTAAAGAAATTGCAATAAAGAAAGAAACTTAATTAAACTTCCAAACTACAGATCCATTCACGCTTGACTATAAAATGAATTAATCTCAGAACTCTGAAATAAACATTAGAGCAATCAAAGGCATGCAACTGCAAATGAATAAATGTTCACACAAACTTTTTAAATCGCAAAATCATAAGGGTAAATGAGTTGGGTTGGCTGGGCCCTAGCCAACCAGCTCGTTTCCCATTTACGAAATGAAACAATTCAACACTTAACCACGTACGAAATAGAAATTAAACACAGCGTGAAGAAAACATGACGCGTTCCTTATATTAACTTGATCAACAAATATACATGATAGTGTAGGTCCAGGGTAGAACTGAGGGTGATACAAAATTACAAAATAAACAAAATTACAACTCGGATATCACTCTCTTGGCTCTACCTACAGTCTTCATTATATACAGTCTCTCTGCCTTAGCCATATTATGCTAATTACAGCCATTTCCCATTCAAGCCTTTCAGCTGAATGGACTAAGGAATGAACTTTGCAAAACCGACTGATGGTTATAATAAAATGCGGACTTTGCTAACCATAGACCATATTCTTGGCAAGCATCCCTGACTATACACCACCAATGTCCATCCTCTGATAGTCCGCAACTGAACTAGGAGTTGTGGATCAAAAACGCCTGCATGGAATATCACGGAGTAGCATCGTTGGCGGTGCAAGAATCTTCCTGCACTGATCACGCTAAATGATGATTAACACTTAGTTCTTCAATTACTTTTTAGGAAAGTTAAACATAAGTTACAAGAGATACTAAAAGGCATGAAATATATGTAAAGTAATTAATAAAGCACTTATAAATCTTAATTATGAAATATGAAGTATATGTAGGAATAGATGATTATCTTGGACTAGTGCAGGAATGAGAGGGTTAAATAGAGATAAAATAGAGGTTAAGGCTTATGGGAATAGGGTAAAAATAGAGAAATTTGGGACACCAACATCCTCCCATCCCTAAGTTGTTGTGTTTCCTCACACAACATTTTACCTTCTGCAAAAATCTTAAAAAATGGATGGCCAGCACTCAATCCTGTACTTCAATATTTATCCCTGCTTTCACTACCTTTGGCTTTTTACCTCAGGTTTCTTTAAGCTATTTAGTGACCTTCTTAAGGCATTTGTAGCACTTGGAAGCCCGATTCTTCCATAATTTCACTTGTTGTTTCTACTTCTTGACTTCTGCGGGTACTCTACCTCACCTTTCTTTTGCCAAGTTTGCTCCTTCATGAACTAGTTCAAAGCTTCCAAGTCATGAACTTGCTGCTTTAATTCCACTATTCGGTTGTTGAGGTAGAGGGTAGAGGGCTTCGTGCTCAGATCCTCTGGTGTAAATACCTTCTCTGCAATGGACTCCAAGCAAGTCCCGTCATTGTCGAGACTAAGTTCGTCCCACGTTTGCATTATGACATACCAAAAGTTTTTGTTCCTGGGGTTTCCTTATCACCAAGGGTTTTGCTGCCCTCCACAGCCTTCGTGCCAAGGGTTTCACTACCTTGTGCACTTAACTCCATGGGTTTTTTAATGCCCTGTTCTTCCATTTCTTCAAGGGATTCAATACCCTGTTCATTTAATCTAGCATGGGCTTCAGTACCTTGTTCATCAAAAACATCAGGGGCTTCAGTACCCTATTCATCAAAAACATTGAGGGTTTCGATCTCTTGTTCATCAAAATTGTCGAGGGGCTCCATGTGTTGTGCCTCATCATCCTCGTGACCCTCTGCCTGAACTTATTCTACACTCGGTGTCATCTTCTTCTTTCTTAATTTCTAAACAAGGGTAGACAACAATATGTCGTCTTCCTTTTCCACATTCTCTTCATTTACCATGGTGTGGGCTGCTGCATCTGTAGGCACTGAAGGGTTATGGTATTTAGCTGAAACCTGAGGTGATTCATCAATCACAATCAGAGAGCTTGACCTATACTGATTCGTCGTAGTCTTCTTCCTTGTCGAGCTTCTAGTTTTTCTTTTCTTTGCCGAGGGTGAAGTGTCTTCGAAAAAATTCTTTCCTGCTTGTACTAGCGTGCTTTTACCCTTTTTCTTGGCAGGGGAAGGTGAAAAACTTCTTTCCTTCTTGTACTAGCGTGCTTTTACCCTTTTTCTCTGCAGGGGAAGGTGTCTCTGCCTTCCTTTTCTTTCTTGTACTCGTACCAACAGACTTCCCAGCACTTCTCGCCCAAAACTCCTTTAGGAATGTCTTCTAGGTCAATCCCTTCTCTTCGAGCACTTTCTTGATGAGAATTGTGATAAGCCCATGATGATATAGCTTATTTGCGACTTTTCTTGTGTTTCCACTCTACAAACCCTTCACCATTTTCTCGATACTTCAGAGCAGATAGTAGGGAAAATTAATAAGTTTCCATGACTCAAAGTGAAACAAAAACTTCATGTGGTACATGAACGATAATGTGTAACATCCCCCATAGGTCACAAATTTCTGTAATATGAACAAGAGGTCTCGCCATTTTCCAAGATTGGCACTTTGCAGAAGCACATTCTTCCAGTTAACCTCAAGCTTTTTGTCACTCAAAAAATGATGCCATCGTTTCTTTTCAAGATGCTCCTTTTTGAACCACTACTCCACTATAGTTGGCAAGCCTGTAGCTCGCACAATGAACTTCTCGATGACTTTGAATTCTAATGAGCCGACCCTAGCTCAGCCTCCCTCAAACGTCTTCACAAACTACAGAACCATAGCCATGTCAAAGCCATCGAACTTCTTCAAAAATGGAAGGAATCCGGATTATTACAATAGTGCAAGACTGTTCTGGTATTCTACAGTTTGTTCTATCTCCTTAAAGGATGATGGCTCATTCCTTATGAGTGCCATGTTCGAATTTTCCACAATTCCCCGTCACAACCTAAAAAGGATTTTAGTGAGCGATACCAACGGTTGCTAAGAATTTTATGTCGGAGGTCCATCGATCCTTTATCCTTTCAGTCCCATCCAACCGATCATGTTTAATGATAGAAGAATGACTCCTTGGTTCAGATGCAGATCCATATCATGCTACTACGGGTGAGAAATAATGATTGGATGTGTTGGAGGCTTATGCGGTGGCAGTGTAACAGTCATAATGATCGGGTTAGGAGGTAAGACAATGATGAACAAGTGATGGGAGATTGGCTCAAAGGGAGGTGAGTTATGAGTTCTTGTACAACCTGTACTATCCCATGGTCTACCTCATAATTCAATTAAGACATATTTCAGTACCTATTAAAAAATTAGATTTCAGAACCAATATATCTTGTCCTTTAAAAATTTTCCTAATTCAGTAAATGATAAAACAAAGTATGAATTAAAATATATAATGTTATGATCTATCAGTGTAGGAATCACTCATGTACAAAGTAATAAAATTCCATAAACATTCTTCATAAGGCACTCCTGTACTGTGTGAAATTTGTTTTACACTTTCTTCCATAATTGGCTGTGCTCTGCATTGCATTGTGATTACACTAACTTCTTGCACTGCGCATTTTGCACTAGGGATTTTACCAAAATAACAATTATGATAGAACACAATTCTATAGTTGGAAAAAAAATTGCCTTAATATACAAGGAAAGTTTTATTCACCATCCTTTGGTGTTTCATCATCACGCCTTCAGGATTGACTGCATTAAATTTTGCAATCAATTTTATGAGGGAATAAAGAAGTGGGAAAGGGGTTATTTTTAGAATGGGAAGGAACATTACTGTAGGGATTCCAATAAAAATATGACCAAGGGGGGTAAACGAGAATGGCCTGTGGGAAAAATTCAAGGGAAATAGAGGGATTTTACGAGATCGGGTAAGGGTAGTTTTCTTTAGAAGAAAGAGGATGGAAATTCATTAGGGATTTAGAAAAAAGAAAAATAGTGGTGATTACGAAATGGGAAAATAGAAGAAAGGCAGATTTTTATCTTCAATGTTTGCCTACACTAGTGTCGGAAAAAGTAATTGTAGCGGGAATTAAGCGTTTACTTGGATAAAAATTTCCATGCTAGTTACCGCAAACTTGGGTAAGGGCTGGGTTCCTTGAACCTGCTTCTTATTGGTGGTAGCCAACATATCTAAAAGTCAAGTAACATTCCCTTTTTATTGAAATTTCGATCTTCTTTCCAGCATGCTGGTTTTCATGTTGATCCTTCTGCAATCATGTCAGTTGACTGATTTTCATAATTATAGAAAAAATGTCTTTTTTGTTTTTGTTTTTGTTTTCTTTATTTTTTATTATATTTTTTTAATGAGGAAAAAAAAGAATAAAATCTTTAACAAGTTGGTGATACCACCTACCAACTCCTTTTTAGATTGTTGTTGGACTTGCTACATAAAGTCTTCCTTAGTAAGGGGCTGAAAATATACCTTAAATCTATGCCCATTTACCAAGAACACAGAATTTTGTCCATCAATAGTTTCGATATCTACCACTCCATTTTAAAACACTTTGACCACCTCATAGGGTCCCATCCAGCATGTATGGAATTTCCCTTCAAAATATTTGATTCTAGAATCATAAAGGAGCACCCAATCACCTGGTTGGAATTGCTTCTTCTGGATAGGCTTGGCATGCCATTTCTTGCAGTGTTTTTGAACCAAGATGTTTTATTGAACAACATCCCTTCAGAATTCATCTAACTCATTCATCTGTAGAAGACGTTGTTGTTGTGCTTCAGAGAGATCTAGCCCCAATTGGACTGCAGTGCTAAAAGTCTTGATCTAGAATTCTATTCTCATACACCAGCTCATATGTGTGTGTCATGTGTTGTTCCTCCAAGTGGTTTGGAATGCCCACAATGCTTCAGGTAATTTGTCAGCCCAATCCTTTCTATGAATATTTACTGTCTTTGTGAGGATGGACTCAATTACCTTGTTTTTGGACTCCACCTGACCATTTGCTTGTGGGTGATACGGTGTAGATTTCCTGTGTCATATTTTGTACTGCTCCATCACACCTTGTACTAGATTAGAAATAAACTGTGGTCCATTGTCAAAAACAATTTCTCTAGGCACACCAAATCTAGTAAAGGTTTCAGAAAAAATAAGATCAACAACAACTCTTTCAATAGCAAAAGAAACAACTTTAGCTTTTAACCCATTTTGTAACGAAATCTGTACAAATCAAAATATGTTTTTTATTTAATGATGTTGGATTTATTGGTCCTACAAAATCAATGGATTATTTTTCAAAAGGCTCAATCATAACCTGAGGACATAAAGGCATTTCATTGGTTTGATTAGGTAGGTTGGCCAATTCGCTGACAACTATCACATCGCTTGACGTATTGTTTGGCATCCTTAAACAAGGAGGGCCAAAAATAGCCATCTTGTAACACTTTGTATGCAGTCTACTTATCGACGAAGTGACTCCCGCAAGGCTCATCATGGGCAAATTTTAAAATATCAAACACTTCTTCCTCTTTTACACATCTGCGGATAGTGAGATATTCTTCGGTGTAAAAGAGGTCTCCTTGAATCTAGAAATATGCAATGCTTTTCGGTATGATATTCCACTTTTCACGAGCGGATAAGTGAGGTGGTAATTTTCCAATGACTAAATAGTTAGCTATGTCAGCAAACCATGGGAATTTTGTTGACACAACAAAAAGATGTTCGTCAGGAAAATCATCATCAAGAGGAATTGCTTCACTAGGAATATTTGATCTTGAAAAATAATCTACTACTACATTAGATTTTCCTGGTCTATCAATAATGGTAATATTAAATTCTTGTAACAATAATAACCACCTAGTCACTCTACCGCTAGTTAATGGTTTATTCATCAAATATCTTATTGCAAAATGGTGAGTATGCATAAAGACTTCATATCCTGTAATATAATGTCTGAATTTATTAATGGAAAAAATTACAACTAAAATCTCTTTCTCAGTAACTGTATAATTTAGTTCAGTGAGTGACAAGTTTTTACTAATGAAATAAATAGCATAAGATTGTTTGTCTTCTTCTTGTCCTAGAGCTGCGCCAATAGCAGTATCTGAGGCATCAGAGGAAATATGAAATGGCAGGGACCAGTTTGGTCCTCTCAAAACTAGTGCTTGGACTAGTTTTTCCTTCAATGTCTCAAAGGATTGTTGGCAAGCTGTGAACCAAGAAAACTCACTATCTTTAGCCAAAAGTCAGAAAAGGGGGGTAGTTATCTTGAAAAATTCTCAATGAATCTGTTATAATAGCCCGTATGTCCTAGAAAACCTCTCAGTTCCCTTTGAGTTTTAGGTATAGGAAGACTCAAAATAATTTCTATTTTTTTAGGGTCAACCTGGATACCTTTGTCAGAAATAAGATGGCCAAGAACCATCCCTGCCTTGCACATTAATATGCATTTTTTATCACTCAAGGAGCGATGAGATTCTTGGCAGTGAAGAAGCACTTTTTCAAGATTCTTGAGGACTTCCTAAAATGAATCACCAAACATAGAAAAATCATCCATATATATTTTCACACACTCAAGGTCAGCAAAAATGGCCAAGACTGCCCTTTGAAAGGTAGTCGGGCCATTACATAGCCTAAAGGGAAGCACTCGGTAAGAAAATTTACCACCTAGACATGTAAAAGTGGTTTTTTCTTGATCCTCGGGTGCAATCTGTATCTGGTTATACCCACTAAAGCCATCTAGAAAATAAGAGTACTTCTTACCAGCAAAGTTATCAAGTACCTGATTGATGAAAGGAAGGGGGAAGTAATATTTGAGAGTGCCTTTGTTCAATTCTCCGTAGTCAATACAAATGCACCATCTCCCATGATTTTTCGTGACTAAGACCAATGGAGAAACCCACTCGCTGTGAGAAATAGGATAGACAAAATCAACATCTAAGAGTTTTTGCAATTCTTCCTTTACAACATCTCTTAGAGTTGGGTTCATTCGCCTTTGGGGTTGTCAGATAGGTTGGGCTCCATCCGGAATATAGATATGGTGGGTACAAGTTTCAGGAGGGATGCCTTTCGTATCTTCATAGCCCCATGCAAAGGCATCAAGATGGTTTCGTAACAAATTCACAAGTTTCTCTTGCTGGGAAGAATCCAAGTCTGAACTGATATGCAAGGATTTACTTGGACTAATATCAACAACAGTGGTATCAGGCTCAAGAGTACACAGAGGTGTCACTCGAGATGGTGGCGAGGGAGGTAGAGAGTCATATATTTCCTAAAAATCTAGACTAAAACTGACTCAATGACTTAAAATTTGGTATGGTGTCTAGATTGTTTAAGAAGTCCTGAATCTCACCTTCCTACGAGAATTCAAAATTATGATGTATCAAGGAAATAGGCTGAGTCTCCCCATCACTACTGTAGTCTAACCATAAAGTGTCTCAGAGCTCTCGAATGGATCTAGTGGGTGGATACAAGGTGACCTTCTTCTTGGAATATCCATGGGAAATATACATGTCACCAGAGTGGCATCCGATATAAGCATCGGCCATAGCAAGTCATGGTCATCCTAATATCAACAGATGTCCTCCCACAGGGTTCTTTGACTGAAGCACATTGAATTCTACTGGATATTCCCAAGAGTCTAGAGAAACGATCACATCATCCACCACCTCTTCCAGCTTGATTTTAGATCTGTCTGCTAGTTCAAGCACAGTGGGAGTAGGACAAATATCAACCAATCCAAGTTGATCCATGGTTTTCTTGGTCATAACATTAATAGATGCCCCTAGGTCTATAAGTAAATTGAAGACAAGGACATCACCTATCTGGACAGAGACGACAGGGTTTCCAGGGTTAGTATATTTCTCCATGTGCATACACCCCATCATTAACTCTACTTCTCTACCAACAAATTGAATGGTTTGAGGTTCTAACCTTCTCCTCCATGGATTCTTGAGACAGAGTTCCCTAATGATTTTTGTGCAAATGGGAATATCTTTAATAACTTGGAGAAAAGGTACCTTTATGAAAAGGTTCCTAAGCTGAGAAGCTAGGCTAGTCTCAGGAATGGGGTCTTTCTTCTCTACAACTAAACTCTCTGGATAGGGAGGTTGGTTGGAAGTAGATGGAAAAGGCTTAGAAGGTACAGGGATAGGCCGGATGGTGTCATATTTTTTAGAATGATCAAGAGTTTCCTCTTCACCTTTCTCATTGACAATCACCATAGGTTTTTTATTTTTATTTTTTGAGGTTATTATCTTCCCCAATCCCAATTGGAGGTCATTGACTCCAACTGGCATGGACTAATATCTGGATGAGGAAAGTGGGTTCATAAAACGGATCATCTGTACCACTTTGTTATTGGGGTTGGATAAAGGTTGGGCATTTAGCTGAGAAGGTCGAAACGGTGGAGGTAAAGGCAATGGTGGCATTGGCTGACTCAGCTGAGGTAATGATGGTTGTGGCAATGGGTAAGGTGCATATGTAGGAGGGTATGACTGCATAGGTGCAGGATAGGAATGGTGTGAATGATATGAATGGTTTGGCCCTCTCCATCCTTATTTCCAAGATTGGGAGGGTTGTCCATAATGATATTGGTTCCCATGCTACCAATGTTGAGAGTGACTATTGTTAGGATAGGAATATGAATGTGCATTATAACCAAAAAAATGTGGTGGAGGTTTAGGAGCCATACCTGCACTTACCTGAGGCTAGTTTCTTCATGATCCCATAGCCTGCAGTGATTCGGCTTCAAGTTGTCCTCCTTCAAGTACAAATTTCAGCCTAGGTATGGAGGGACATTTTTCCATGGCATGGTTCTATCTACAAATTCCACATTTATTAGTTTCTTTAATATCGATATGACATTCTCTTAAAAGATGCTTTATTCTACATTTTGGAACAAAAATGGACAATGACTCTTATTCCTCTACAAGTTTTTGTTGAAATTTCAAAGAGTCTATTTGTTTACTAACAATATTCATTATTTCACTTTTCATATTGTCCATTTTTTTTTCTAATCCAATAATCATAGCATTAGTAGATTCTGTTCTTATTTCTATTATGCATTCCTTTACCAGATATATAATTGTTCCTCGAGAATTTCCTGCACAAGTCACAGATTTGATCAAAATATTTTTGAGCAGTATCCCCTTGTCCTAAAGATTTAAATTATTCCTACAATCGTCAATAAGCCCTCGTAAGAACAAGGTTCTAATGGTACTTAGATCAAATTTGTGCTTTGACCTTTGGAGGATGTACACGAATCTCTCCAAGTAGTCCTTTAGAGTCTCATCATCATTTTGCACAATAGTAAATATTTCGTCTTGAATATCTCTAGTCTTACAATATTCTTGATATTTTGACAAGAACACTCTCTTCATTTGTTCCCAATAAGATATAGTGTTTCCTCCTAGTCCCATGAACCAACGGAGTGTTGCGTCCTTGAGAGTTGCTGGAAACAACTTTAACTTCTGGGCATTAGATGAATAATCATAACTTCTACACAAAACATGAAACTCAAATAGGAAAGAGTCTGTTTCTTCATGTACCTTAACATAGAAATGAGGAAGAGACGATGGTGAATATTTTTCATTTGTCCTTGTGTATCAGGGTCTACAATTGGGAATCCAAAAGTGGATTGTTCCTCATTTACCTGATTTTCACCAATTCCTTATGCATGGTCTTCTTGATCTTCCATTGTTGTTCTTCCACATGAACCATTCCCAATAGGCTGAGAAGGCTGACTATGGGTTCTAATAGTCCCCTTATTCACCTTTGTGGGTTGTGTCACACCTAGACCACTACAGCCAGAGCCCAAGTGGATTGTTCCTACGTGATGAGTTTGAGTTTGTTTGGACTTTCTCCCTACAAAAGAAGGCCCAATATGAGATTTGGTTTCTGATTTATCAGTATTTGTTTGGCCCCTAGTGGGCTTCGAACCCCTACCTCTTTTAGGCATTCATTTCAAAAAATGGCAAAACAAAATTTCAATAAAAAATGTTCCAATGTAAAAATAACTGGAAACCTATAAATTCCTTCAAGAAAATAGAAGCACACTATAGAAAAAATAATAGCAGACTTACCCATATTGCAAAAATGGAAAATTCTTACCAATTAAAATCACCACCCGAACAACGGTGCCAAAATGTTGGGTGCAGGAATTGCACTTAAGCAAAGTCCTCAACATTTAATTGTCAAGCCACGGGTTTCATGAACTTAGAGATGAAGCAAATGCAATGACAAAAGTGTTATCAACCTTTCCTATTCCTAATCCTACTTCTTAAATGAAATGTTGTAGAATTAGACAAAAAACAATCTTAAATACAATCGACACCAGAGAAATTCTAGTTCTGGAATGTAAAAGAATAATTTATGAGGAAATCAAGTAAAGGAACTTTCGCACAACTAGAAGCAATATTAAATGCTGAAATGAAATACTATGTTTATCTTCAGTATAGATGGCTAACAGTTTAACAAGTGGGCCCATGCAAGATCTGTTTCCCAAATAATATTCCTTCTACACCAACGAACCTGTTCTTGTACTATTGCAATTTGCTTGCACTAGTGTAGGTATAGTACTCTAAGTGAAAAAAGTATATTTTACCTTCTTTTTTGAAGATTATGTCTTTGTGGAGGTGCTCTAAGCCTCAAGGCTTAGAGCACTCTATTCCTGTGACAAGAGACCATCTCTTGCACCAAGATAGAGCTTCCTTCACCAAAGTTTCCAATTTACCTTCGAACGAATTAAAAGACGCGTTGAAAATAATTGCAATTGCAAGCTAGATTCTGAGATAAATTACATGTGAAAAAGAATTCTTTAATTAACTGAACTTTGCAATAAAATTAAATTTCATAAAGAAAAAACAATTCAAAATAATGAAGAAGCAGTCAAAGTAATTTGCTTGCATCAACTGGCTTTCGGCAATTCACTTATAACATTTTTGTTACTTGTTCTTAAGTCATAAACTGCAAATATAAAGTAAACTGTTTGTAATAACGTTCTTTCTTAATTCATGTAAATATCCTTCGCAAGTATAATTCTTAACATTGAGAATGAGTACTTGAATTGACAATACATATTCTTGCAGGAATAAATGAAATTATAAGCAGGAAAGGAACGTAACACTTGTTGTAAAGTAAAACCGGAGTGCAGGAAACTACATGCAATAGTACAGGAAGAATCTTCCTACACGACTCGAGCGGAAGAAAACTAAGGCAAGAATTCTAGGAAAGAAATTGCAAGAAAGTAATTTGCAGGAAAGAAATTGCAAGAAAGAAAGAAACTTAATTAAACTTCCAAACTACAGACCCGTTCACGCTTGACTATAAAATGAATTAATCTAAGAACTCTGAAATAAACATAAGAGCAGTCAAATACACGCAACTGCAAATGAATAAATGTTCACACAGAGTTTTTAAATGGCGAAAGAGTAAGGTTAAACAAGCTAGGTTGGTTTGGCCCTAGCCAACCAGCTCGTTTCCCATTTAGGAAACGAAACGATTCATCACTAAACCATGCATGAAATAGAAATTAAACACAGCGTGAAGAAAACATGGCATGTTCCTTGTATTAACTTGATCAGCAAATATACATGATAGTGCAGGTCCAGCCCAGAACTAAGGGAGATACAAAATTACAAAATAAACAAAATTACGGTGAAGGCTTTGTGGGACAATTTAGGGACTTTGTTCCAATCTAAGTCTCTGGTTAATAAGTTGCTCCTACGAAAGGTTGTATAACCTGAGGACGAAATATGGAGACTCGGCGATAGAGCATTTGAATGCATTTAATACTGTGGTAAGTAAGTTATTGTCTGTTGATATTAAAATGTTAGATGAAGATATGTGCATTTGTTTGTTGTGTTCTCTACCATATTCAAGGGATAGTCTAGTTATTGCAATAGTTAGCAATGCAACTACCTTGCAGTTTGATGAAATAGTCTCATCCTTGCTAACGGAGGAGATGAGATGGAAAAATATGCAGAGACAGAATGGTGATGCCTTATTTGTACGAGGATGGTCCCAGAATAGAAACAAAAATAAGTTATCGAGTGGGAGATCTAAATCTAGAGTCAGATCTAAATCTGCAGGAAAACCTGTAAAGGTGGTGTGCTAGAAATGCGGAAAGGAAGGGCACTACAAAAGGGACTATAAATCTAAATCTCCTGACAAAGGAAAGAGATCTGATGATGCTCCTTCTGCAGAGGTGAAAACCACCTCAGATGAAGGTGTGGATGTGTACTTGGCTTCTTCAAGTACACATGTAGATCATGAGGCATGGTTGATTGACTCAAGTGCATCCTTTCACTTCACTCCCCATAGAGAGTGGTTCTGCGAGTATGAGAAATACGATGGTGGTGATGTCTTCTTAGGAGATGATAGGAAGGCTAGAATCGTTGGTCGTGGAAAATAAAGTTGAAGTTGCAAGGTGGAAGGGTTAGAACCCTTCCGGGTGTTCTGCATATTCTTGCACTGGCCAGAAATCTGATTTCTGTAAG
>APFE030600245.1:18391-28532 GCA_000404065.3 Pinus taeda | reverse complement strand
AAAATTGTACAATAGAGCCAGATTTAGCGCCAGGTTTCTCATCACAATTACAAAAAAAATGCACTAAAATCTGGCGCTAAATCTGGCGCAAATCGCTGGTTTTGTTGTAGTGTCTTCTCTTGGATATTGACTCATGATCATTCCTAGACCTTCTGACACCCTATCCCACTCATCACACACCCTTTCCAAGCTTCCCAACACCTCCAACACCTCACAATTAGCTCTCGGCTGTATCTTGTAGGTTTCATATAATTCCTACAGGATCATCATGTAGGTTTCTAGTACATCTTGTAGGTTTTCCTGAAACGGCTTGTTTTGAGGCCGAATTGATGGGGAACCTTTAGGAAGTCACAAAAATCCTCCTAGGACCCTTCCACACCATCCAATCACTCCATAAACCTTCTAGCCATCCTCAACCACCTGCCACATCCACAAGAACAATTAAATTTCATGCTTCATTTTACCCAAAAAAAAAAAAAACCAAAAAGTGAAAATAGATTTAGTTTAGTTTCCTTGCTTACAAATTAGTATGGTTTGATGCTCTTTACTTCTATAACTTAGATAGTAGCATTAGGTTAGTGTTGATTTAGAAATCCTCCTTAGCATAACTATTAATTGTTAAATAGGATATGGTGTGATTTTGCATTACATGTTTTTTTCCTCATTATTGCAATATAATAGCTCTCTCAGAATAGATTTTCTCTTCTTCCATCAAAGAATCAATCTTCTTCTGACTGTATAGAATTTTGGCTTAGAACCCCTGGGGTCTCTTGCCGGATGAACAATGACAATAGGCACGACCTTCACTTTCACTTGTGCATATATCACTATCACCTCCAAGTTTGTTTGAACCTCGGTTGATAAGTAAAGTTGGTAGCCCAGGAGTTGCAACATCCTTACTGCAATATTGATGTTCATCACTTTTTGTTGTCGGTTCTGGGGAGGTGTCCAAGTAGAATGTGATTAATGCTTTCTTTTCTTCTACTTCTTGTCTTCAATTTTTTTCCATTAGTTTATTTCTGAAAAGGTAATCTAGTAGCTTCCTTTCTTTCATCTTTCATTATTTTCTTTCCTTTCCATTCAACAAGTAGCTTCTTAATTCTGTCAATGTTTTTTTCATTCAATCAGCAATTTCATTTCTGCAAAGTACTTTCCAGCTTAAAAAAAAAAAAAAAATTATAAAAACCAAGCCAAAAACATTTTCTTCCATGCCTCGTAGGAATAGGGACAATTTAGGGAAATTCTTGCCAAATACCCCAACTACATCCAACAACCAACCTTCTCTCTTCTTCAATGGATGTGAATTGGAGGAACCTTTAGGTGAGCAACTTGACATATTTGAAGAACCTACAGGGGAATAAGAAGAAGAAGAAGAACCCATTCCTACTGAACCAATGGATGAAAACCGAAATGACAGAGGGAATAGAGAGAGAGTTGAAGGTGCCTTCCCCATGAGGGAAACCAATGGGGACACTAAGATGAAGAATATAAGACCCTCTTCCCTACCTCATTTCCATGGCCTGACCACAGAGGACCCCGACCATTGCCTATTTGATTTTTCTGTTATATGCCGAACCTATGACTATACAAATGATGAGAAAAAATTAAAATTATTTCCATCTACCCTCAAGGATGCAGCATTGCGCTGGTTCATTGGTTTACTTGGAGATAGCATCACAACTAGGGCTCAGACGAAGCAGGATTTTAACAACAAATATCGAGACTAGTGTAGGTCAAAGGATACTAAAGGAGAAATTTTTAGGATGCCCATAGGCCAGGATGAATCCTTAGAAGACTACAAAGAAAGATTCCAACTCACTTACAAAAGGGCCAGGTGCACACTTGATCCCGAGTCACTAAAGTTGGTCCTGCTCAGAGGAGTAAGGGAAGATCTTTTGTTTACCCTACATTTGTTATCAGGAGGAGATATATACCAAATACCATATGAGTATATCAAGACTGTCTTTAGAAACCATTCTAGAGCAGCCAGGAAAATGGGTAGGGATAGTCAACCTATGGCTAGTACATCATGTTCCAACTCATCCATCAAGGGTGAAATTTGAAATATGCTGGAAGATTTCAAAAGTGAGATGCTGCAAAGCCTTGCCTTACAATTAGACACCATGAACATCAAAAGGAAGCAAGAGGAACTAGAGAGAGCCTTGACCATCCATTGCCCTAAATGCACGAGGAAGCATCCTAGGAACGAATGTCCATTGAACTGTATTGAGATTTGCTCGATTTGTGAAGAAACCCACTCCATAGATAAGTGCACTTCTTTACCTGGACTCAAAGCAGTATATCAAGGAGTTTAAGGGGTCACTGGTCAGCTTTGCTACATCAACCAGAGGAGACCTCCTAGGCCTAGACCATACCAACAGGGCATGCAAGGGTCATCCCATGCATATTACAACCCTAACCAAACCACATCTATACCTTCATGGGGACCCCCTACGCATCCCTCCTGGTCTACACCCCCTCCTTGGTCCTATGCATCTCAGTATCATTCCCAGATAGCCATCCAGTCATTTCAACCTTATGCTCTACCACAACCTCAGTGAAATACACCAATCCAGGGGTGGAGGCCCCAATACAACAATGATCCAGCTCTATTTCCTCCACCACCTACCCAACCACAACCCCTACACTCTACTCCACCTAAGAAACCCTAGATTCTTGTCGAGCCAAGTCCAAAGCTGAACAATAGGCACACTCAACAAGTATACAGTGGAGAGACATCATATCCAGCTTATGTTGTAGAAATCCAGGAGATCACCCTAATATCTGGGAGAATTATCTTGGATAACCAACCTCCCTGAGGAAGAAATAGAGGAAAGAAACCTTAAAATAAATCCACTCTTTCCTGAGAGATTAGACCAACCACTCCAGCCTACCCGAGAAGAAACTGAACTTCTGGGAGAATTGAAAAATCTATGTGTAAAGATCCCCCTTCTCTAGGAAATAAAATATGTTCCCATTTACAATAAGTTAATTAAGGAGAAATGCTTCAAACATACAGGAAGAAGAAAAAGGGATGCCCCTACCATTAATGTCATCGGGCAGCTATCTGATTTAATGCTGGGGTAGGTAATTTGTCTGAAATATTTGGAACCTGGAAGCCCTGCAGTAGATGTGCACATCAATGGCACTATCGTCCCACACACTTTGATCAACCTTGGGGTTGCCATTAATGTGATGACCAAGGACACCATGCTCAATCTCAACTTCCAGGGGTCATTGAGGAAGACCACAACAATTCTGCAACTTGCATACCATTCCATAGTCACCCCTGAGGTAGTTGCGGAGGATGTGATGTCTCAATTGACTCCTGGGAGTACCCTGTAAATTTTCTAGTTCTCCAACCTAAGGCTAAACTTACTGGTTATCGTCTCATCCTTGGGAGGCCATAGTTGGCCATAGCCAATGCTTACATTAGCTTCAGAGCTGGGAATATGACCATCAAGAATGGGCATATGTCTAAACAGTTAGTCATATACCCTCCTACTCAACCTTCTCTAGAGCATGATTTACCTTTATGGTTGGAGGAGGAGGAAGAAGATGAGGTTTATTCAACCCAACTTTATGCTTTGGAAGCAACCATAGGAGGCGGACAACAAGATGAGGATGACTTAATTGAACACCTGCTCCAAAGTCCAACTCCTAGATCATTACCATTAGAATAAGAAGTAAGGGAAACCCAGAACAATCATCCAATTGACTTATTCTTGGCCGATTCCAACCCACTTCATGTCAAAACCATAGAATTTGGCCTAGAGAAAACCTTGAAAATTAATCCATCTCTTTCTGCTCTCGCAGAGGAAAAACTATGCAACATGCTGAGAGAAAACCTAGAAGCCTTCACTTGGAGTTACAAGGAAATGAAGGGAGTAAACCCCTCAGTGTGTACTCACCACATATACATCAAGGAAGGTTTCAAGCCGATCCGAAAACCACAAAGGAGGATGAATCCAACTCTTAAAGATATAGTCAAAGAAGAACTACAAAAACTACTAGATGTAGAAATCATTTACCTTATCTCCAACAATGAGTGGGTCTCTCCTTTAGTGTTAGTTCCCAAGAAAAATGGTAAGTGGAGGATTTTTGTCGATTACAGGGAGTTGAACAAAGCCACAAAGAAGGATCATTTTCTCCTACCCTTCATCAACCATGTGCTAGAAGGCTTGGTAGGGAAAAAGTTTTTTTCTTTCCTAGACAGATTCAGTGGGTACAACCGAATCCAAATCTTCTTAGAAGACTAGGATAAGACCACATTCACCTATCCTTGGGGTACTTTTGCCTATAGGGTCCTTCCTTTTGGCCTATGCAATGCTCCTGCCGCTTTCCAAAGAGCAATCTTGAGTATTTTTGCCGAATTAGTACATGATGCGGTCGAAATTTATATGGATGATTTTACACCTTATGGATGTGATTTTCAAGAAACCCTGACTAATCTAGGTAAATTATTGCAAAAATGCATTGAAATGAACTTGTTTCTTAGTCCAGAAAAATGTGAATTCTTAATGACTGAAGGGACCATGCTAGGTCATTCAATATCTTAGCAAGGACTGCAGGTGGACCCGAACAAAATAGCAATCATCCAAAGGGTCTCACCTCTGCAAAAGCAGAGAGATGTCAGGAGTTTCTTGGGGTTAGCTAGATACTACCGAAGGTTCATAAAGGACTTCAAAAAGTTGGCCTCTCCTTTATTTGGGTTTTTGGCCAAAGATTATGAGTTTATATGGTCCAAAAGTTGTCAAGAGGCTTTAGACATTCTAAAGGGTAAGTTAACCACTGCACCAATTCTCTAAGGCCCAAATTGGGGCCTCCCTTTTCATATTCATGTCGATGCCTCACACAAAGCCATAGGAGCAGCCTTAGGTCAAGTACAGGAGAAACTTCCCTATTCCATCTATTTTATCTGTAAGAACTTATCAAAGGCTGAGCTAAATTATACAGTAACCGAAAAGGAACTCCTACCTATTGTGCATTCATTAAACAAATTTAGGCATTACATTATAGGCTATCAAACATTTGTGCATACTGACCATGCTGCAATCAAATATTTAATGAACAAACTAGATGTGAAATCTCGAATTATAAGGTGGTTGCTTTTATTATAGAAGTTTTATCTAACCATTGTTGACAAGGCTGGTAAAGAAAATGTTGTTGCAAACTTTTTATCTAGGGTGAATTTGCCTGCAGGTGAAGAAGGAATGGTGGATGACCAGTTACCAAATGAGCACTTGTTTGCTATTTCAGTTCTCTCTCCATGGTTTGCTAATATAGCAAACATTTGGTATCAGCATAGTTCCCACCAAACTTGCCCTCCAAAGAAAATAGCAAGATAGTCAGGAAAAGCACCTCCTTCACCTGGATTGGGGGCAATCTTTTCAAACTTGGCCCATATCAAATCTTGAAAAGGTGTGTAAGGGAAGAGAAGGTTTTTGACATCCTTCTGACCTGTCATGATGGGCCTTGTGGAGGTCACTTTGTAGCAAAGAGGAGAGCATTCAAAGTGTTACAAGGAAGCTATTATTGGCCCAATCTTCATCAGGATGTGAAAAAGTACATTAGTCAGTGTGATCGGTTCCAGAGGATGGGAAAGCCTACTCCAAGAGACGAAATTCCCCTATAGCCTCAACTGACTTTTGAACCTTTTGACAAGTGGGGCATGGACTTCATTGGGCCTATGGACCCTCCTTCAAAGCAAAAATAGTATATTATTGTATACACTGATTATTTGACTAAGTGGGTTGAAATCAAGGCAATTAAGGTAGTAACCGAAGAGAAGGTGGTTGATTTCCTAAAGGAGAACATATTCTACAAATTTGGATACCCTAGAGAGCTAGTCACAGACCAAGGCAGCCATTTTACCTCCAACATAATTGAAGAACTGCTCAGCCATCACAAAATCAAGCATAGGACCTCCACTCCCTATCATCCACAAGCTAATGGGCAAGTGGAGGTGACTAACAGGGAACTGGAGGGCATCTTAACCAAGGTAGTGAGGAGTAGCAGGAAGGTTTGAGTAGAGAGACTAGTTGAGGCCACCTAGGCCTATATTACCACATGGAAGACCACCACTGGATTCACACCCTATGAGCTGGTCTATGGGAAAAAGGCTTTATTGTTCGTTGAGTTTGAATATAACACATTGAGGATGGCAGCCCAACTAGATTTGGATCTCAGTCAGGCACAAAAAGAAATATTGTTCCAATTGAATGGCTTGGATGAAATCAGAATGTAGGCCCTCCTACATACAGAGATAGTTCAGCTTCAAAGAAAGATTTGGCATGATAAACATATTAAGGAGAAGCAATTTCAAGAGGGTGATTGGGCATTGCTATATGATTCTAGGTATAAATACTTCAAGGGCAAGCTAAGGACAAGATGGCTTGGACCTTATGTGGTAGGGATATGCCATGATAATGGTTTAGTGCAAATCAGAACTATAGATGAAGAAGCCATTCCATTGCTTGTCAATGGACACCAATTGAAAATGTACAAGAGGCCTTTATCAAAGCAAGAGTTCAATGACAATATCAATAAAATAGTGTTGATGGTAGAGAAAGTTCCAACTCCTCCCTCATTAGGTCACTGAAAAAGAAAAAAGAATAAGGACTTAGGTCAAAACCTCCATGAGGTGCTTGAGTCCCATTGTTGGGTTGAAAACCTCGTGAGGCGGCCCAATGATGATTAAGAAAAAAGAAAAAAGAAGAAGAAGAAGAATAAGAAGATCCCTGGGTGAAAACCTTCCTTGAGGCAACTAGGGAAAACATCTAGGGTGAAAACCTCTCTGAGGCGGCCTAGTTGTTTTTCAAAAAAAAAAAAAGAGAGAGAGAGAAAAATATATAATTGTTATTTGCAGGTGGGTGAGAAAGACAGTCAAGGAGCTAAAATAGGATCCAAGGGAACCCTGCCGCACACATTTCCATCTCCTCCACTCCTTACCATGCATCCCTCCATCATTTCTGTCATTTTTCAACTCCATTGCTTCAATTTATGTGAAGACTGTGTTTGCTATAGGATCCCTTGTATTCCTACAGGATCCCATGAAAACTTATTGGATGATCCTGTAGGAATTACAGTGGCCCGGAAGACCTACAGGAAGTAATCTAGGGGCACATGGTAGGTTTTTTATGTCCCTAAAATTCATCCTAGACACGATCTAACACCTCACCTCATCCATTATCATCATCCCTTCACTCACCATTCAAAACAAAAAGAGATCAGTTTCTACCAGTTATGAAAAAAAAAAAAAAATAGAGGAGAGTAAGAGCATTACCTGAATGTCCCTTGCTCCATGCACACTCCTACTCCCTCTGTCCATTCATTGCACCATCCTCACATTCCCAGCCAACGACATGATTAAGGAATTATGAGGGAGAAGCAACTACAAAACATCCTATAGTAGCCTATCCCACAGAATGTCAATCATCAGATACATGTCTTCACTAGGATGATCCAGGAGCTCTACAGCAGCAGCAACATCAGATCTTCAGTCACAAATACCTGCAAAATCCAAGGAACCATCAACAGACAACAAGAGGAGGAAGAAGAATGAACATACAACAAATAAACAACGTAGCACCTCTGGTCCTCGACAATTGCAGCATGGCACCAAAACCACAAGTAAGTATCCCGCTCACTCACTCATATGCATCATTTAATAAAAATTTGTAATGGTTACGGGATAGTTGGGTTATAAGTGAAAAGGTGGCCAGTTAACTTGGCCACCTTCATTCAGTTAGCACATGCAAAACTGAGTGTCCTCTCACACGTTGGTGCAGTTAACTCAAAGATAGAGGAGGAGTAGGACAATAAGTGGTTAACTACGGATCTACGAGGTGGGAGCTGATTATGAGGAGTGTGAAATGATGAGGTGGTAGTGGGGACCAACGGTCCAAAAATGGCAATGTACCTTGGCTGGCAGCACACCACCTCACCCCAAAACCCCATAAAGGGAAATAAAACATCATTTGCATGCATTCATGCATTCCACCTCCTCGAAAATCCCTCACTCAAGTAATCTCATAACCCTAGCCACCCACCGGAAGCAAGGATCCATCATTCTACAAGAGAATTTCTACAAGAGCATGCATAGGAATTCCTACAGGAAGAGTCTACAAGATACAGTCTACAAGATACACAGAGGCAGTCTACAGGATAGGAAAAGAAGAGATCAAGAGGGTATATCATGGGAATTATCCACTACCACAATTCTAAAGAGGTAGGCTATAAAAATCCATCCCCATTTACAAGCAAATGAACTAGAAATGCTCTAAAATCTAGTGAATTTAGAAATTGTGGGAGGTGAATTACATACACAATAAACTCTATTTTCCTCCTGAATTTAAAAATTTTGTGTCAACCCTCTCATTTTCTCTTGAAGCCTCACAAGCAAGATGATAGGAGGGTTTAATAGGAGAGAACGCACAAACATTGTGAGGATACAACAACACACACAAGTGCTTGAAATCTTTACAAGACACAACTGGATGAGGTTTTTCAAAAAATCCACAAGGTATGATGATGAGGTGCTCAAGAATTTGCTCATTCCCTCACTCCACATAGCAGAATCCATGCCACTATTTTAGTTAGAGGCCTAACTAAATATCTCACCCCATAGCTCATCAGTAGGGTCACCACACTTCCCCTAGGAATTCCATGGAGAAAAGAAGACAAAGGAGACAGTAAGGTGGCAAAAAGGAAATTCTTTTTAGAAGGTGAAGAACCCACAGAGGATAAAAATGGGGTAAGGAGAGATAGTCTACCATACCCATGGAGTGAGGTAGGCTATCAAATCATCAAATATATCTCATGTGAGGGTAGATATATTGTTGTTTATGGCTACCATTTTCGGATGCTTGAAGAATTAAGATTTGTGGTAGAAACACCATTTCACCAAAGACTCATCATACCCTATTTCTCGATGCAATCGCTCATAGACTCCATCAACAAAGTAAAGGAAGGGAATTCCCAACAATTGGCTCATAATGTGTTGATCATGATCCTCATTGAGGATTCCCTCAAAAACCTCATAATCCCTATAGCACGGTCAGTCTTTAGAGACTTGCCAGCAAAGGATGACATCAAAACTGTCACTTATGATGTTAGTCCTTCTATTTGTGAGGAGGAGGCAAAACAGAAAGAAGAAGATACAGAGTTAGATAAGGATGAGATGGATGAAGAATAAGAAGATGACATAGAGGAACATGATGAAGCAGAAGAAGAAGAGGGAGAAGAGAAGGAGGATGATGATGAAACAGAGGAGGAAACTAAGAAAGAAACTGATTGGGATGAGGAAGAACAGCAAGTGGAGGAGATAAGAAAAATAGAGAGGAAGAAGGCATTGAAACAGAAAAGGAAGAACACAAAGAGGAGCCACCTAGGGTGTCTCCATATGCTACTAAGAGAGAGGCAGCAGTTGCCCTCACTTCTCTCGGCACCCCAATCAAGAAAAAAGGGAAAAAAAGGAGGCAACCCCCACTATATTTCTAAACAAGAAAGAGCACAAGAATCAAACAAGGGAAGCCACAAATATCAACAAAAACTCCTATTAAGATTGAATATTCCCATACACCAAGGGACCAAATGCCTTCCCATAAGTCACCAATCACCTATGTAAGGGGGCCTAGTACTAGATCAACTTCCTTGATGGGTAAGGCCATCCTACATGATCCAAGGCAAAACCTACAGGAAGCAAAAACAGTCCTATAGGATACTCTGCAAAAACTACAGGAAGCACAGAAATTGGAAGGCAAGGTAGGGGAGCAGCAAGAAACAAAAGAAGAAGACCCTGAAACAAAGGAACCAAGCCCCCAACCTAACCTAGACTCCTACTACCAGTTTATTGAAGGAGGCAGGGTGATACCTCAAAAATTTTCCATCCCATTGTTTTTCGAACTTGAGAGGGAGAGGGCCAGAACCCACCGATGGATGCAAATCGCCAAGTCAAAAGGGGTGGAAGACATTGGACACATGGAAGAGAAGCTCAATGAAATGGGCAAAGAGCTAAGTGGCTTAAGGGATAGAGAAGCAATAATGAGAGATCAACTTGAGAGGGAAAATGCATGGCTGATGGGACAATTGTAGGAAAGGGAGAACCAACTAGCATGTATGGCTAGCCTCTCCTTAGAGG
>APFE030600233.1:17074-83350 GCA_000404065.3 Pinus taeda | reverse complement strand
AAAATAATTAATTAATTCATCTTGAGTTAATTAGTTAAGGAAAATAAAACATGAAGTCTATGTGGGGACATGCAATAGTTTCTCCATTAATTGAGGAATTTATCCATCATTTAAAGAGATAAGGATGAGTTGTAACATTGAGTTGTAATTAGTTGACTTAGTTAACTAAGTCAAGTCTAGTTAGATTAATTCAAATAGTTTGTTGAATTAATGTAAGTTCAATTAGTTAATGCTTGCATGCATGTAACTATTGCGCTTCAGATAACTGAGTATTCTCTCAGAAATAACTCATGCATGTCAGTTCAGACAGAGACCCAGTTGAGATCAGAGGGGAAGTGTACTATTAGTTGCTAGAATATTCCATTGTGAATATTCATTGCATGCAGAAGAAATTCTTTCCTTAAGGATTGCACAGTTACTTCTTCAGGTTTAGTGAGTGTGATGAGGCCAATTCACGCATGTGGCTTCACTGGAGCCCAAGAAAAACTGCGCAAGGAAATAGGAGGCTTGGAGGACTTGAGGAGGACATATACAGTGTCTGTTCAGTCTATGGGTTGTATTGTTCGATTGCAAAGAGAGCAGGATGGCTTGAGAGTTGTTTCTTTTTGTAACTTGAAAAAGATTTCCACTTGTATGATAATACAAAGTTGGGGTTTTAGGCTGAGGCATTCCCCGAGTTATTTCTTCTGTGCGATGTGTGATTGATTTCTCATTCTCAGTTATATGTGTTCTCTTGATCTTGCTCAGTTCGATTAAGCTTCCACAAAGTGTTGTAGAAGTAGATCTTGTATTGTGTTTTAGTATATTGCATAATCTGTTGATCTGTAGTAAAAATTTATACATGGTATTAGAGCAATGGTGATCAAGGCGAAGAACAATATACAAGAAGGAGAAGTTCGAAGTTTGTGGTTCCTGAATATAGAAATCAAGTTCTTATCACATCTCTATTTCACCTATGGTGTTCAGTGGTTTAAGACTCGAGTATGCCCTTGATGGCAGCTCGAATTATATAGCTTGGAAGGATTAAATGAAGGCAATATTAGAGGATAATAGTATAAAGGACTTCATTGATCAAGAAGTCCCCAACCTGACTGATGCTACTCAACTGGTGGAATGGAAGAAATGTGTGGCTAGAGCAAGAAGAATCCTCCTAGAGGGAGTTCAAGACCACATTTTCTCAAGCCTCCATGGGAAGGAGACACCGTTTTCGATGTGGAAAACATTGAAAGATTTATATCAGAACAACAATGATTAGAGAAAGCTGGTGCTGAAACACAAGCTTCATAAGATCAAGTGTGAAAAGGGTGATATTATCTCTACATATCTGAACAAGCTCACCACCTGCAAGGATGAACATGTAAGTGTAGGGATCACGACTGCTGATGATGACATGGTGAGTCTTGCACTCCTTGGTCTTCCTAAGAGCTGGCATAGCTACCAAGACTCGGTTAATGGAAGAGAAAAACTGCCAGACTGGGAATGACTTTGGTCAAATATGATGCAGGAGGAAATCAGAAGAAGCACCAGAGATGGATCCTCATCGAAGCAAGATGATGAGGAAATCTAGCCTTAGCAAGTAAGGCAAGGAAAGGGAAAGGGAAGGCATCCCATCCCAAATCTGGTTCTTCCCATGGTGGGAAGAGGATTGACAAATCAAAAGTGTGATGCTTTCATTGTCATGAAGTGGGTCATTATGCTACAAATTGTCCATAGAAGAAATTCAAGAAGGGTTCCTCAAGGGATCTGATGGTGAGGCACTGGCTTCATTGTTTGAGTTGGATTTCTTACTTATCACATGCATGGTTTTATCCATGGTGGGATGTGTGTCGTACCTGCACATTGGAGCTTCATTCCACATGTCAGGTGACAAGAATCTTTTTAGTACCTTGGAGGAGAAAGATCTCTAGATGCAGATCGAGATGGGCGATGATGGAAAGTAGCTTGTTTCAGGTGAAGGTACGGTCATGTTTCAGAGGGAGCATGGAGCTCCCCTCACCCTGATTGATGTTAAGTATGTACTAGGTTTGAAGAAGAATCTTGTGTTTGTCACTATGCTAGAAGATAAAGACTATGATGTAGTCTTTAGTAAAGGAAAGGTATTCCTGAGGCATATCGGTACTAGACAGACAAAGCGATAGGGATTCGAGTCAAGAATCTCTACAAGCTGGAGGTAGACGACTGTGTTGCTTTGAGTTTCAAAGCTGAGATGGTGTAGAGCCAAGATGTTGGTGAGTTATGGCATAGAATACTGGGCCACTTGTACTATGGAGCCGTGAAGATCATGCAGCAGATTTCTACCGGATTACCCAAGGGAAAACTTGAGTAGATGACTACATGCAAAGGTTGTACCTTGGGTAAGTATGTGAAATCTTCCTTTTTGGATCAAGACAGTAGAGATGGAGCAATCGTGGAGCAAGTTCACTTAGATGTTTGTGGACCTTTCTCTATAGCCTCCACCACTAAACAGAGGTACTATGTTATTTTTATTGATGATTTTTCTTGTAGATGTTGGATCTACTTTGTGCAAAAGAAGGGTCAAACCTTCTTGAGGTTTTGTGAGTTTAAAGACTTGGTAGAGAAAGAATTTGGAAAGAAAATAAAATCCTTGCGTAGCGACAATGGTGGAGAGTATATCTCCTAACAGTTTAAAGACTTTTGTCTGCAGAAGGAATTAAACGGGAATTGACGGCACCCCATAACCCACAACAGAATGGGGTGGCTGAAAGGAAGAACATATCTATTATGGGAGTAGCTCGAGCAATGTTGCATGACCAAAGCCTACCACTGCATTTGTGGGCTGAGGCATGCAATACAACAATATACTTGCATAACAGAAGCTCGCACTGTATACTGGGAATGAAGACACCTATGGAGGCCTATTCTGGGAAGTGACCTGATGCAAGTCACTTTCGAATCTTTGGATCATCAGTTTGTTGTCATGTGACCAAAGATGCCAGGAAGAAGCTAAACTCAACAGCTCAGATGGGAATACTTGTGGGGTACACGGATACACCCCACAACTATCGAGTGTACCTGCCTTCCACTTAGTGGTTTGTGGTACATAGGGATCTGAAGTTTGACAAGCAGAAAGCCATGCACTTATCACTTGAGAGGGAGATCGAATTGCATGCAGATGAGGAACTTTCACTTCCTAAGGAGGAGGATCCTCAGATTGATGCGTAGCAGCCGCATGCAGAAGATCTCGGAGTGGAGACATCCACTCATGCTGATACTTCCAAAGATGGGCGGAAACGCTCAAGGGAAGCTGATAGGTTGATGCTAGATGTGCGGGAGAATGTGGGACAACCATCTTTTGGGCACAGACATAGGAGGTCACCCGAGTGGTACACTAGGTACATGGCCCTGGTTGGGGAGTGTGTAGATACCAAACCATCTTCATTCGAGGAGGTAGTGCAGCAACCAGTCTGGGTTGATGCAATGGGAGAGGAGTATGACTCTGTCATTCAGAACAGTGTGTGGGATGTTGTCCCAAGGCCTCAGGGTAAGTCAGTGGTGAGTTCCAGATGGCTTTACAAGGTAAAGCAGGCAGCTGATGGCAGTGTTGAGAAACATAAGGCAAGGTTTGTTTCCCGAGGTTTATCACAAGTCGAGGGGATCGACTATGATGAGACTTTTTCTCCTGTAGCAAGGTACTCATCGATTAGATTGATGTTGGCACTATCAGCTTAGTTGGGGTGCAAGATCCACCAGATGGATGTGAAGACAACATTCCTCAATGGGAAGATTGAGGAGGAGGTGTACATTGAGTAGCTAGAGGGTTTTGAGAACTTCGATCGTGAGTCACATGTGTGAAGACTCAAGAGGGCTTTGTATGGGCTGAAGCAAGCACCCTGTGCTTGGTACACCAAGATCGACAGCTATTTCACTGGTTTGGAGTTCACCAAGAGTGAAGTAGATGCGAACCTTTAGCACATCATGGTAGAAGGTAAACCATTAATCATTGTTCTTTATGTCGATGATCTAATTTTGACAGGTGATGATTAGCTGATACAGTCTTGCAAGGAGGACCTTTCAAGATAGTTCAAGATGAAGGAAATGGGCCTTATGCACTATTTTCTAGGCATGGAGGTGTGGTATAAAGATGGGGAAGTATTTGTGTCTCAAGGCAAGTATGGCAAAAAGATACTTAGGCGCTTTCACACAGAGAAGTGCAAGCCCATGTAGACTCCTCTAGTTGGGAACTGGAGGAAGGAGGATGCTACTTTAGGTGAAGTAGTAGCTGCTACTGTTTATCAGTAGCTAGTGGGTTCACTTATGTATTTGGTGAACACATGACCCGACTTATGCTTTGCGATGAACCAACTAAGTCAAGCTATGGTTCATCTTACCAAGCTGTTTTCAAAGGAAGCGAAGCATGTGCTGAGATACCTCAGAGGCACATCTCAATTTGGATTGTGGTACAGATGGATAGAGGGAGTGAAGCTTTAGAGCTTCACAAATGCAGATTGGGCAGGGAGTCCATCACACCGAAAGAGCACTTCTGGAGGAATCTTCAACCTTGGTTCAACTGCAGTTTCCTGGTACAGCAGGAAATAGAGATCAGTTGCACTTAGCTCAACAGAGGATGAATACATGGCTGCTAGTTAGGTTGCATGTGAGGCCATTTGGATGCAGAGATTCTAGTGGGATTGCTTGGTCAGATGATGGATCCTACAGTGATCTACTGCAATAACCATAGTTGTATCAAACTCTCTGAGAATCCAGTTTTTCATGACAGGTCCAAGCACATTGATATCTGGTATCACCATCTTTTATACTATGTGGTCAAGAGGATCATGTTGTTGCTGTATGTTTCGACCAAGGAACATGATGCAGATATTTTGACTAAGGAATTGTCAAAATGCAAGTTCAATTTCCATAGAGACAGGATTGGGGTTATTGATAATCCCTTTCTTGTTGAGAGGGAGTGTTGAAAATAACAACAAGAAATGCTAAAAATAGAATTGCTAAAAATAGCACTGCTATAAATAGCAGTTCAGCCAGCATTGATCTTCGCAACAATGGATGGAAAAATGGAAGTTCTAAAAATAGCATTCTATAAATAGCATTTTAGGATAAATTCCTATTTTAGTCAGTCCCTAAACTAAAATAGTGAAGTAAAATTCGAATTTGATCTTAGCAATTGTTTGTAAAATAATTAATTAATTCATCTTGAGTTAATTATTTAAGGAAAATAAAACATGAAGTCTATGTGGGGACATGCAATAGTTTCTCCATTAATTGAGGAATTTATATGTTAGTTAAAGAGATAAGGATGAGTTGTAATTAGTTGACTTAGTTAACTAAGTCAAGTCTAGTTAGATTAATTCAAACAGTTTGTTGAATTAATGTAAGTTCAGTTAGTTAATGCTTGCATGCATGTAACTACTGCACTTCAGATAACTAAGTATTCTCTCAGAAATAACTCATGCATGTCATTTCAGACAGAGACCCAGTTGAGATCAGATGGAGGGGCAGTGTACTATTAGTTGCTAGAATATTCCATTGTGAATATTCCTTGCATCCAGAAGGAATTCTTTCCTTGAGGATTGCGCATTTACTTCTTCAGGTTTAGTGAGTGTGATGAGGCCAATTCACACATGTGGCTTCACTAGAGCCCAAGAAAAACTGTGCAAGGAAATAGGAGGATTGGAGGACTTGAGGAGGACATACACAGTGTCTGTTCAGTCTATGGGCTGTATTGTTCGATTGCAAAGAGAGCAGGATAGCTTGAGAGTTGTTTCTTTTTGTAACTTGAAAAATATTTCCACTTGTATGATAATACAGAGTTGGGGTTTTAGGCTGAGGCTTTCCTTGGGTTATTTCTTTTGTGTTATGTGTGATTGATTTCTCATTCTTAATTATATGTGTTCTCTTGATCTTGATCAATTCGATTAAGCTTCCGCAAAGTGTTGTAGAAGTAGATCTTGTATTGTGTTTTAGTATATTGCATAATCTGTTGATCTACAGTGGGAATTCTACGCTACAGAAGTGTCAACCAAACCAGGGCTTTTGTATACATGTATGATGGTTACACTATAGTGTTATAATCGAAAGGAAGCATCTATGGCTGAATTCAAGGGTAAAAACAAACTCTGTAAATTTTCTTCTAAAGAATAGCTTTAAGATAACCTTGAGTCCTCTATCATGGGTTCTTCATATTATATCTAAGAAGTGGGACTCATGTTTATAGAGAATTAATAAAACTAAACTGCAAAGATTGCCTATAATACTTGGATGACTATAAGACTTTTGGATTTGGTTAGTAATAACTAATTCTCCTTTAGTTCATCATTTGTTGTGATAATAAGAAAACCTCCTACCTATAAAGAAGGAAAGCCCCTTAAATTTATAAAATGTTTCTTTTTCTTGAGCATAAAATTGTTAATGATTGATGAAATCATATGTAATGAGTGATTTGGAATTTATTTTATGCTTGATGTTAGTTTAGCATCATTTTAATAAATATGAGATGACTTGTTTTTATTCAGTATTCATCTCATTAGTTCCATTGTTTTGTTTTTCATGTCCCTTTTTGTACTAGTTCCATCTTAGTAGATCTCCTCACTTTAAATAGCTCACCTTGTTTGCATGAGGACATGAAAAACCTTAGGCATGGGGGAATGGTTGTTGGGACCTTTTCATCATCTTCATTTCATTCTCTTCAACTTCCTTCAACAAATCAAATCAACACTCATCAATTCTAGATCTTCCAGACTCTTAGCCTTACCTTGTTTCATCTTAAGCTTCATACAACTTCAATTATATCCTGCAGTACAAATCAAAGTTAAAAAGGTATAATTGAGGTAAAACATGTTTAAAGGATATTTAGCTCATTAAAATTTAAGTTATCTTTATGATTAACCACTTCCTATTTCTTCACCTTTCTCAAGCCACCTTTAAACCTCCATTTCCAAGTCCATAATGCATATTTTAGTAAGACCATAAGAATGATTGTGGTACATGAATATCTATAATGTCTTCTCCTTGTACATCATAAACCATTTGAAACATAATCATTTGAATGCTCTCAATAGGAGGTTGAAGTCGTTGTTTATCTAAGAGAATATTTGCAAAGTAAATAATGGTCTTACAAAGTTTCCAAGTCCACATTCATAAAACCATTATTTTCATCATCACGTTATATCATCCCCCATCCTGTCCTAGTCCATATTATGTTTGTCCTCAATTTGTGCTATCTTTTTGTTAAACATATCACGTCTATGATGGTATGACAGTTCATCTTTAATTACCTGCACCAAGAAACAATGTCATAGGCGAGGATTTTGTTTCCATGAGGGCATGCAAAATCTTAGGCATGGGGGAATGTCAAGCTCTGAATATGTCATATCATTCAATATATAAAGTCTCCATTCGCAATTCATATTCTCACATTTATTACACTTTCCATACAATTATACCACCAACTTCCGCTAAATGTACCTCTTTTAACTTGTGGTTAATTATGATGGATTTCTTATCTTTTTAAAGATTAAATGTGTCTTTAATATGGTTTTATTAATGATGTTTTACTAATTTGGTTATGTGTCCAAGAAGCATGTTAGAGTATGAAAGTTTATATTTCTCTACTAGCTCTGTAACAATTTGGCAATGTAGTACTTAGTTCAACACCAGTGCAGCAGTTCAGTACTTAACTTCGCACTTGCATGAATGGAGGAAAGTAAGAAAAATTATAAACATATGTTTTGTTTTCTCTATCATGGTAAATTAGGTTCCACATGGGCCTAATATGTTTCTACAAGCCTTGGAATATACCTAGATCACACGTGTGGGATCCTAGCACATGATTTAAGCTACAACCAAATATAGGTAACAATTTTGAAAATGCCATGCTATGCCTCGATTTCCATGCATATGGTGGCGAATATGAAGAATACAGAAAAAATGTTTTTGCACAACATAACAATTTACTTGGATCTCAAACCATTTCCAAACATTCTATACGGTTTGAAAGCTACATCTAGTTCTTTGAAGTAGTTTTGTATAAAATTTCCACAAAACCCAGATTGGCAAAAGTATCTAAACAATCAACTTCATGCATGATTTAGGAGGCTGTGGAATTGAATCAGGAAATTACAAGAGACATTGTTTTAAAAATATAACAAGTTATGCTCCATAGAAACAACTCCCCAAAATACATCATGGTCGAGAAGATATGGTTGGTTATGTTATCACAAAATCTAACCTTGATAGGCTGCTGATCAAGTAGACTTTGGGTAACTCTTTCAAACCAATCTTTTGGTTGAGGCTTAGCCTCCTCAACCTGAGAGGGCTCTCTTAATAGGTTTAAGATTTTTTATTAATGATTAGATAGCTAACTCTAGGAATAAAAATGGACAAAAATGTATAACGGGTTGAATCAAAGATTAGAAAACATCTATTGGGCTATGGAATCAAGATAGTCTTCAACAAAACATGGAAGTCAAGGCACTTGTAGTTTAGGTTTATAAGTAAAACAGTAACACAGTGAATCAATACAGTTTACAAGCATGTGAAGGAAGTTAGAGCATTTTCCAATGAATTCTAAGTATCACAAGCTCATACCACTGCAAATAAGTAATTGAAAAAGGCCATAAAAACATCAAACACATAAACCCCTTGTGAACCTTGAGAAGAAAATTGATCTCTGTATTAAGTTTGAAAAATCATAGTTTCTTACAATAACATAGTTTTCTTTTGCTAATAAAATTACCAACCTTTAGGAATTCTATTCTTATGCTTTATATAGAGTTTTTACAACCTTGGATTCTATGATCCATCCTTAGGAGAATTCGAATTCCTAACATTGACACCTATCTATTCATAAAACAAACTTCTTAATTACAAACTGACGACTAACCGTCTTTAAGAGTCCTAATACAAATAAGAGTGAAACTCCTAAAACATGCTTCAACAACCTTATCCATGACTTAAATACATTCTTTAATCAGTTGCTAATCCATGTATTCGAGCTTTATGATGTCTCCAACATTGTTGCAAACCCTTCTGATTCATGACGTAACTGTCCTAAAAACAAGGAGACCGAGTTCCTCCTTTTAAGCCCTTAATCCTTTATGCTTTTCTTCGAGTAGTTTTGCTGGCGTTGATGATTGTTTCATATATGTGGCATGTGTTAGTAATCCATTAAAACTTGATTTTTCCACCCGTGCAAAAAAGGGAACCTCGAACAAATGGAAAAGAGGATAAAACATGACTGTGCTACGAAAATAGTCTATTTTCGTAGCGTAGATTTTATATCATTTATGAAATACTTCTTTGAACCATTGTTTTTGCATCACTGCCATATGAAACTTCATCTATGATCCTCATATGTCTACCAGCAACATCAAAACTTGAAATTTATCAGACCTTACCTTCGAAATACATTTATAAAGTGCTAAAAGGTCACCTTCAGCAGTTTCGTAGCGCTCTACGAAACTACTGCGTATGCTCTTTTTTCAACACAGTTTTCAAAAATTTGCAGTTTGGGGTTTTCAAAATTTCATAAAGACTGATATGATCACCAAAAATCAAAACAACTTAACCTTATGAGATTTTCTTCTTCACAGATGACCTTTTTAATACCAAAACTGTTTTAAGATATATCCTTTACCGCCCTTTTTCATCACACTGTTTCATTATTGTTGTAGCCTTTCTTCATATTTTGTTAACTGTATTTCTAGGTCTTCAATCTATCTCTTCAATATCCTGTTAGTAGCTCTCAACTGAGCATTCATCCTCCTTACAAATTTGGCTTCTTTGATTGTAGGAATAGTCCAAGTAAAGTACTGAGTTTCACTACTGACTATTTCTGGTTTGGAAACTTTTTCAACTTCCCAGAGAGCCTTTATCCTTTTGACATTTGTCTTCTCAATAGCATGCCTTCTCACTCTCATCCTTAGTCTAGCAATTTCATTATTAGTTGCTCTTAACCTTTCTTCCATTTCTTCGTAACTGGTTTTTTCTATTTGAGTGGAAAAAACTCTATTTTTGTCACCTTTAGGTATTGGTGATGAAAGGTCTATCAACTCTTCCTGAACAATGGAAGCTTCTTCTGTTTTCCCTAACTCAATACTGGACTCTTGCATCTTTTTAGATTGCCTGGTTAAGGGTTTTCTAGGCTTGAACACAAATTCTGTAACGTCATCCTCAAATTCCAGTTTCTTAGAGGATTTCATCTTCTTCGACTTTTCTTCATCAAATTCTATGACATATACCTACACCAAAGGGGATTCTGCAATATCAATGGATTTTTTAATATCATTTAAATTACCCTTCAAGCTTGGGCTTTCTCTCGAGATCACTGATTTACCCTTCTCCTTTGCAATTTGACTTCTAGTCAATCTCCTTTGAACTGGTTTGTTAGCTGACTGTTCTTGTGTCATTTCTTTAACTTCAGCTATCTTTTCCTTTGTGGATTTAGGAATCTCAAGAATAACCACTGATGTTTTTGTCACTTGCTCTTTCACCTGCTTTCTAGGTTTCAGCTTAACAAATCTTTTTGACCTGGACATTACAGTCTTACTGGTTTCTGTTGATGGAGTTTCTTTAACCTTAGGGCTAATGCCTGTATCTTGATTTTCCATTCCAAAACCACATAAAAACAAAAATGAATACCATTCTCTATTGATCCTTTTGAGTTCATGTAAAACTATCAGTTTAATTAGACCATGATGAAAAAGGGAAGTTTCGTATCCTTGAGATTTCATTTGCACTTTATCTGCCATCTTAGCTATACTTCGATACAGGAAGTAAGGCAAATCTAAAGAAATCATACCAGTAAAATGTAACAGGAGTTTAAAATGATATGAATAAACTTTATGATATCTGCCCTCACAGGTAAAATAATTTTGAATGTTGAAGAGCAAGTTGGCATACATATCTTTGATATAGTTCCTTGGAATTGCCTTGGTTAAGTCCGTTTCTGCAAACTCTAGCTTTAGAAACACTTTACATGGTTCCATGTCAAATCTGAAGTTTTTGAACCATATATCTTGCCCCCTAGGAATCTCTGTCACCAAAGCTATGATCTTTGGAGAAATTTGCAAGTTTAGGATTCCAACCTTTGTGTTTGAGCAAGTGAAATGTAGTGCAAACTCCTTTGTCACCTGAGTATGTCCTCCCTGCAATTTTTTACAAAACTTCCAACATCCTATTTTCTTGAAGGCTTCCACAACTGAATTATCTCTGGCTAAGACCTCAGTGCTTTTAGGATCTGTTCTTAAACAATGACCAGACCTGTGACTTTTCCTTTCTTTTGTCATCTTTGCCTCTAAATTCCTACAACAAACTAGCCTCATTTGAAATTCTATTTATCAGCCTCGCTTGCTTATGGTGTCAGCCTCACTTGAATTATAGATGAGAGAAATTTTGGTAAGAAATTACCATAAGCTTACCATTCGAAAAATGATCTATTTGAGTGTTTGCATGCAAACTACAATAAGAAACTAGCTAGCCCTTTCGAATTTGAAATTACCTATCATGATGACCCCTAAATTCGAAATGATGAATTTTGGATGGCTACATGCTTAAGAACTGACTCCTAGTTGACACCTAATAATGAAAATTTAACAGAATCTTAACGAATTGATGTTTTGACAAGACTGTCTATAAATCCATGCTTTCGTAGCGCACGGGGAAAAGTGTTATGAAAAGAGCAGCATTTTCGTAGCGTAAAACAAACATTTTACACTGTCTGCGCTACAAAAATGTGGTTTCGGGGCTAATTCCAAAAAAATTTCAAAATGGTTTAAGATATGAGTTTCTAAACAGAATGTGAGAATTTTGAGACATGGAATAAGGTTGTTAAACTTTATTTGGATATGAAAATGATACTTTTGAGACTCTTAACCTATCACCTACCCATTAAAAAATATAATGAATTGACACTTATCTAAGACCATGATTAGGAATAATGTAAACTCCTATTTTGGTGATAACAGGTTCTTTAACACCAATTTGTATAAACTTACACAAAAATTCAGAGTTATGTGATTTTCCTCTAAAGTTGTAAATTTGTTTTCTGAGTTTAGGGGATTCGATCTTATCCTTCCTAGATGGATTTTGTATATAAATAAAGCCTCAAAGAGTAAAGGAAAATAGGTTTTTCATTATTGTAATAGAGGAGATATATTCACCTTTTGAAAAACTAAAACTATGTTGAAGCTTTGTAATTTTTGAAGTTTTCAACCAATAAGAAGAGCTAATGTTTGTATACATGGGAGAGATCATTATATAGTGTTGCGACTCTTTTCCACAGCGTATGCCAAGTCTGGTGGGGCCCCCATCCACTACTATGTGTTGTTCTCCATTTTCTTAGTTTAATTTTCAACATGTGTGTGCTTGATTTTCATTCAATTCATGTTCAGTTTGCAACATTTCAATTATGTTTTTACAGTTTTAATTACTAATTAGACTTAGAAAAATGCATCAATTGTTGCACTATACTCTTTGTAATATTCTCCATTTTTTTTCCTTGTCATTTCCTACCTTGAATGATTGATTGTTTGTGAGAATATCTATTATTATCCATAGTCCTTTAAAATAGAAAGAAAGTGAACTTTTCTTTTCATCCATTTGTGCAATTGCTTGTCAACAATGAGTTCATTATTTCTCATGTGTTTCACTTCTTATTACATTGATTTTTGTGTATTCATTGAATAAACAATTGTTGAGCCTAAAATCTGACTGCATTCATTTATGAGTTTAAAGCTTGATTGCACTATTTGTGAGTTCATTACTTGATTTCTTATGGCTTACTTTACAAAAATATAGGAAATAATCATTCAAGGACTAAAACATAAATGAACTATTAAGTGAAGTTCCATGAACGTCATTGTATGAAATATTGTGACTCTAATCATTCTTAGGATTTATTTTTTATGTCCCATTGATACATTCCTTCTTGTTGCTTTTCCATAAATTTTTTCTTTGTTTTCTTTACTTGCTTTGCATGATTTTTGCTTGTAGCTTCTAATATTTACTTTTTTGCATCATGTTTAATGAGTTTTATATGCATCACTATAATTAGAACCATTGAAGTCTCAAGAACTAATAATCTACATAAATAAAGCCACATGAACATTGTCTATCTGTAATGAAAGATTGTGGTTTAAAACATGATAAGAATTAGAGTCCCACAGTCTAGTGATAAGTGATAATCCTTAGTGATTAGTTCATTCTAGTGTTAGTTGTTAGCATAGGATAGAATAGGCTCTAATCCTACATTTCTTGTGCTTGCATCTCTAAGTCTTACAATCCCGAATTCGATGATTAAATGTTGGAATTGGAATACATATAGTTACACCAACAAATGCCAGCATCTATTGCCTCTAACCTCAATGCTAGTATGGTTGACATGAATGAAAACATACTAGGTAACACCAACCATTCATATTATGCCAACATCCCAACATCCCATAGGTGATTGAGTTCTAGCACAATGGTTTTCCTTATTTTCCTGAATTCCTTTAATCTCAATATCCCTTTTAGGAAGCCTCTACAACATAAATTTTTCCATGTTATTCATGGATTTTTGTATTTATTCCTTCTTTTCATTCATCTTCTTTTCCATTTCATTCATAATTTATCTTTTAAGTTTTTCTTAAGAACCTCATAAATCCACCATTTTCAAAATACAACCATCGATTTCATTAACTTCCTTTGCTAATTGGGAGAACCTAAATTCTATTATACTTTTTTTTATGTGTCCAGGATGAGCTCTTGGGAGGTTTAATTGGTCTAGTAGATTTTTTTTGGAGGCATGTTGGAAAATAATAATAGTAATCTTTATCAAAAATTTTAGTCACAAAAAAATGTATCTTCTAAAAAACTTTAGGCCACTTATAAGTTGTGTACCTTTAAAAACTTAATTTGGAGAATATCTAAATGGATGAACTTTTTCTTGATATATCTCTAAGAATTAACACCTTCCGAGTATAAAATTTTGGTCTGTCTAATATTTCTTCTCTACAATTTCGTAGGTTTGACCTGACTTTGTTGTGCCATGTGAAATTTATGATAACGTTTCCAAAACTTGTTGATTTTTGGCCTTTTCGCATGAGAAACTTGTATAGTGTGCCACATTTCCAATTATTCAAATATAATTATGAAATTTTCATCTAAGGTAATTTAGTATGTCTCTTGACATCCCTGAATATTTCACATTCTAAAAATTCCCAGAAAACAAGTTACAACAAAATAACCATGCTAACATGTTTGAAATTGATTTCATATGCTTCACAAACCCTAACTTCAACAAATTATATCTCTATAAGTATAGTGAATCAAAATATGAAATTTGAATCATAAGTTCCCTAATAGTTCTTCTCAATATGACCCAAGTTTCACCATCTAAAACCTCCCAAAAAGAAGTTATAGTGAAAATGCCAAACTAACTTATTTGAAATTGACTTCAGGAGCATTTAAAAACCATAAATACCTTAGAGAATATCTCTAAAATATAGCAAAAAATTATCTAAAATTTGAACCATATGTTCCCCCATTATCTTTCCTCAAGATGGTCCATGTTTCACCATTTGAAACCTCCCAAAAAAAAGGTTATATAAAAAATGCCAAATTGGCCTATTTGAAATTGATTTCAGGTGAATTCATGAACCCTAACATCCTTAGAGAATATCTACAAAATTATAGTGAGCCAAGATATGAAATTTTAACCACGTGTTCATTGATAATAAAACTTTTACCATTTAAAACCTCCTAGAAAAAATATCAAAAATTTCAAGGTGACCTATTTGAAGCAATAAAATCCTAGTACCATGAGCTATGATACCAAATGTTATGAACCTTGCACCTTAAAAATGTTAAGAAACCAATAATTATGATCCTATTCAAGGGGAAAACCTCCTTTTATATTGAATACAATGTGTGAGATAAGATTTGATGATCCTAAGACTGGGTCTCCTTCATATATATATAGGAGACAAATGGTGCAACTATAATAAAACGCGACCATGAAAGGTTCTAGCCTACATAACAATATAACAATAGAAATGCAATCACTCAATATCTAGGGCTTAATAAGGGTTTTAAAGTAACATGAAACTTATATAGGGCATAACACGTGTTATCACAGTTTGATTTTCAACAGTTGTCAGTTTTCAAAACAGTTTTGTTTCAGTTTGTGTATGAGCTTTTAGTGTCTATAAAGGATTGGCATTTCAGAAGTGATAGTTTCCAGCATTTAATTTTCAAATTGTATTCATGTTTTCATTTTGGGGTTGGTTTCAAACAGATTTCATGAGCATGATACAATTCTCAAGATTGGAAGCAAGTCCCCTGTTAGCACTTGGTTTGTATTTTTATAGAGTCAAAATGGCATGAAGGAAAATTGTTTGTTTCTTGAATAGTTTGACGCATAAGGTGCATTTGCAATTTCGATACATGGGATATCATGAGACTTAGGGTTTAGTATAAATCCTCTTAAGGAGTACTTGACCATTGATTTCATAAAGGGTTATGTTGTGATTATTAGTTTCAAAGAGCACTCCAAAAATATTTTCCAGTGCCTACAGGTGGTGCTGCAAAAATATTTTCCAGCATGCTACACAAACATTTTGCATTGCTTACACAAATGTTATAAAAGTGAGCCCTAACTACCATGTGTTAATTCAATATTTGATTTTAAATGTTGAAGGCCTTAAGGTCAAATTTAAGTTAAATTTTCAAGAGATATTACATCAATTAACGTTTTAAATGGTAGAAAAGGCCTTTCAAAGGCGTGTTAAGTTTCAAGTCGGTGTAGTAACAAGTTAATCTTAAATAGAGATAGTGAAACTTATTTTTTCAGCATTAGAGTGGTTTTTCACCATTTTGCAATGCATTTGTCAATAGAGAAAGATGGGGAAGTCCGAGCACATTAGGCGTTATGAACCTAGGAATATGGCATGGTTCAATGCATATGACGAGATGATTCCGGTGTTTAGAGATGCGGGTTGGGAGACGATATTTCATTGTTTCAGTGGTTACAATTTAAACTGGAGCCATGATTTCATAAACTCTTTTGATGGAATCATGACTAAGATTAGGATATGAAATTTCCAATGATAATAGACTCAATCTTAGAGGCTACAGGACTACCAACTGAAGGAGAGAAATGGTTTAAGAATAATATGGTTCAAGGTGGTGATTTGAACTTTTTCCTAAAGGATAATTCTCATAACCCTTGTTAGAACGTTGGAGTTCCTTGCAACATGTTGAAACCAGAGTGGAACAACATTGTGATGATAGTAACGATGTACTTCAAATTTGAAGGTAGGTATTCTAAATTTTATTTGTATCACTTGAGGTTCCTTTCTCATTTGGCTAATTTCAGTAAAATGAGTCTATCGTATTTCTTCCACCAGAATCTATTAAAAATAACTACAAAAGCTAGAGTGAAGAGGGTTTTGTAGCCCCATGACATTTTTCACCATGGATTAATAAAGTTGCTCTACATTCATGAACTAAACAAGAAAATAAAGCATATTAGAAGAAACCATTTACCTAGGAGACTAAGAAAGGGTAAAACCAAAAACTTTGGTGAAACCCTAGAGGCTGAAACTAGTTAATGAGCTCCTATTGAACTTGTAGAAAACACTGTTAGTGAAACAAAATATAGGGTTTATCAACGAAGGCCACAAAAAAAAAAAGAAAATGTATAAGAGGATGAAGAACCAGAACATATGGAGGTAAAAAGGAAGAAAGGAAAGGGTCCAAGCATGAAAACAAAGAAGAAGACAATGTATTTGAGAAAACCACACACTAGGCCTACAAACAAGTTAAGATTATATTTTAAGGCCAATTTTAACCCTATATTGAAGGAACCCATCGTTATTGATGAGGAAGAGAATGTAGGACCTTCTGAGAGTAAGAAGTCTACAAAAAAGGTAGAAAACAAACCCCTAGCAGCTGAAAAAACCACTTAGAAAAAGAGCAAGAGGGTCACAAGGTCAATTGTAGGTCAAGATAAGTTAAGCATGCTTGCACAAGAAGCTGAGAAAATGGAGGATTGAACAGGATGAATATTTCCTTTTACAAACATTGCATGAACATGAAACATGGGAGGTTTACAATTTATGCAAACCCTAACATATTGGTATATACCTGTTGTTGTAGTTGCAACACCCTCCAAAATTTTGGCATGCACTCAAATTTCAGAGCCTTCCTTGGCTTTTCATTTGATTGTTGCAAACACTCAAGCTCATTCCTTGAGCTCTGTAAGAGTAATTTTCACCCTTTTTCTTGCTTAACCAATTGTCATCTTTTGGCATGTTGATTTTTGTCTCATTCTTGCGATATTTTTATGGTGATTTCAAAGGTTTTTCTTTGTGTGTTTGGGTTTTCTTAGCTATGTGAAGGCCTGTCGCACTCTCACACAAAGTTGTAGGCATTGTCGTTCAAGTGTCGCCACAGTCATCCAAAGGTCTAACCCAAGTGTTTCACTTGTCACTTTCAACTCTAGACAGTCCCATAGAGGGTCATTCTTTGTTATGTTATCCTAGTGGTCAGTGTTGTCACATTGTCGAAGTATGCTAAGTATGTGATCACAATGACAAGTCATCAAAAGTTCACTTGCCTTTCACACAACCATTTTCCGGAAAATTTCTTGATGGAACATATTCACTTCACTGGACCTCGACTGAGCTACACTGCGTTGTCTCTGCATTTAGTGGTGCTGCTTTATTTTCTGGAACTCTACAGTGCTTGAGATTGTCCTCCAAGTCAGTTGCACTCCATAATCCCAGAGGTGAGCAACCTGTCTTCCTTCCCAGAACTGTGAAGAAACTGCCTCACTACGTATCTGAATTGCGCATTTCATAAGATTAGTCATAAAGCCTCCCTCCTGCTTGCTGGAACCCCAAATTGCATAGAGACCTGAGCCTACACTGCTCCCAGAAATTTTGTAGAGATGTCCTCTCAGTGACTTCCCTCACTTGAGACTCACTGCTTTCCAAAAATGTGCGGAACTATCTTCAGGTTCCTCTACTGTCTAGCCTTATCTTCCCTCTGGAAACTGTGCCGAGATGTCCCTCATGGTCCCACCTTGCAACTACCACAGGTGTCCTTGATTGTGAAATTCTGCCTCCCAGTGGCCTCTGCGCAGATTTCCCCGATAGTGAAGATTGTGCCTAAGAGTTCCTCGTCTAAGCCTGAGTTGCACTCTGTGTAGTCTCAATGACAAGTCCTCCCTCCCTATCGCCTGGAACTGTGTGGTGTGTAGTTACTGTGCCCTCTCCTAGCCTATCATCTGTTACGATCTTAGAACACAAAAAACAATGCATCATGCTAGACTAGGAGGTTTTGGATTTGATGTCATCCTGTCATGAGTAAATTTTAGGTACAGGTACATTGGTAGATCATGGTGAGACGATGAATAGGATGAATAAGGAGCACACGTGCTAAAAGACTTACTTGCAGCTGGATAGATGAACAAAATGCACCAAGTAGCAAGCAAAAGGAACATATGGATGGAACCATCTTGCAAGACCAAGACCATCAATGACCCCGTGACACCAAGCCATGCGGAGGAGAAGACATAGCACACCCAAGAGTACATCCATCACTTAGCAGCACAACAACTTGACATGGACACCATAACCAACTAGTACATGTTAGCAGTGTCATGTCAAGTTGTGTCATGAGTTGAAAAGGCCACATCACCACCATGGGCCATATTTGTTGTAACTGAATGTAATGTAAAGTGGAAGTCCAATGGATGCACACAAGAAGTTGAAGAATCATGTCATTTGAAAATTCATAGGAAGTTCAATGTTCATGAGGGTAGTCCAATATTCACAAGGGTCAAGCATCACCCTTGGCTATATATACCCCTCCCATAGTATGAACAATGACTTTTTAGCTTGGCTCCTCCGACATAGACTTGAGAGTAGAAAATCAGTTCTTTGAGGAGAGAGGAGTGGCTCTAATGTCCCACTATTAGGACTTGTGATATATGGTGTACATATGTGTTTTGGGACTTTTTCTTAATACAGAAGCCTGTTAAGGCCAGCATGTTTTCATGCATGTTTTGTAGATGTTTGTAAGACTATTCTTTCGTCATTCGTAATACATCTTTATTTCACCTGTACTAAGATAGTTGAACTACTTTGGTGTTTTTAGTACTTACACTGTTGGGAATGTGTTGTACTGCTTATCACCGTTGTCTCATCCCTATGGACTACTCCACGGGATATTAGACAAACCATCCTAGACATACCATCTTTATGTATTGGTTATCACCATTGTTGCATCCTTGTAGACTACTCCACGGGCTACTCGACAAACCATATTTTTTTTCTGGTTATAATGACCATCACATCCATGTGGATGACTCAGCTTGGTGGTGTACGTGTTTCCCCTTCATTTTGTTTTTAACAATTGTTGCACTCGTTGTGGACTATTCCACTGGGTGATCGACAAAGCTTTTTGGTTCACCTGTGTCTCTTCCTGGGTGGTACTATTACCTCTCACTTAGAGGCTCACTTTACTCTCTCCCTTCATCGTAAGATAACCGAGACACGAGTTACATTACGCACTCACTAGGCATACTTACCTAACTTTTTGAAGACACTAGCATAACACTGTCATGTGTTGAACAACAAGTGCTAAGGAAAATCTCTAAGTAAATGGAAACTGGCCCATCATACTAGATGGGACTCCTATACCAAATGGTGTGAGGACTAATTGGGACTTCATACCAGAGAGATCCCCTGAATGTTGGCAGGTCCAGCACTGTAAACATTTTTTGCACTAGAAGGAGGGACACCAATAGTTTATGGATGATTTTCCCACCAACCCAACTTATCCATCATCTGGTTAAGGTAGCAACACTCACTCCCTCTCCCCTGCATGCAACTCTGAAGTTGGTCATTTCTCACCTCCCAAACCTGAACATGAATTTTTTTATCAGCATATCCACATTCTTCGTCCCATCACTTGTCAATTCGCTAAAGTTTTTGGATTGATTCTAGGAGTGTACGCTCTTCCATATTCAGAGAGGAAGCAAATACTACTCCCATAGGAGTGGTAGTCTCATCTATGGAAGAAACAATCTTCGCCACTCTTGAAGAGCAATAGAAGCTGTGGAAAAAGAAGAGGAACCTCAAATATTTTGAAAGGAAGAAGAAGAGAACCTCTTACCCTTGGGCTTAAGTTCTGCTACGGGAGGTGGAGGGGAAGGCAGTGGAGCAGGTAGAAGTGAAGACGAATCAACATATTTAGAGGAAGAACCATAAAAGTTTGAAGAAGAGGAGGAGGATGAAGAAGAGGACAACATGGCAGAGAAAAATATGGAATGGATGACTCAGAGCCCATTGGCACATTCAGGTGTCTTGCACAAGATGTCTAGACATGCCGAGAATATTTTAACGAAATATGACCCTGACAAAATAGTGAAAGTAGAAGATCACTTAGACACGTTCTACCTACATCTACAGACGCTTGAGGTATGTTATCACAACATCTCATTGACACTGTTTCCATGTATCTTGGATGGCAAAGCAACTATATGGTACCACAATGTTCCACCAAATTCCATCCAGAACTGGTAGGTGTTCAAAAATATATTTCTTGAAAAAATTTCTAAAGAGAAGACCCCCACCATGTTGCTAAAGGAGATGGGTAGTCTTAAAATGGATCAGAAAGAGAAGATCAAGGATTTCAATAAAAAATTTAACCAAATTATGAAAAAGTTCTCATTAAAAACTAAACCTCATGACTCCATCACCGTCGACTACTACATGTCCGCATTGTCAACTAGTATTGCATAGTTCGTCAAGCTTGTTGCGAAACCAACCTTGACAGAAAATTGTGAAGAGCCTATTTCCATAGAGAAAGACCTGAGCGCTATTGGAGTCATTGTAGATAAATAATCCACTAAGGACTCCAAATACATGGGCAAGAGGTCTCTAGTCTCTATGAGTAAGGCTAAGGAAAAGGAAGCAAATGACATCGAGAGCCTTACTCGTCTCCTCAAGTCATTGACTACTGAAGTTGTAGAACTCAAACAATGGACAAGCGAGACAACCGTGAGTAGTAGGCATTCTATGTACTCGTCGAAGAATAATGTGGCTTTAGGTAGTAGCAATAGCCAGCCAGCCAAATCTATGTAGAGCTCCAACCTGGTGTTGAACCTTGACAAGCTCGCGACAGACTCATACTACTTGTTCCACAATGAACAACATTCGGAAAGAATGTGCCCAGAGTGGAAACTTATGATAAGAAGCATGGCCACACATTTGTACAAAGGCCTCATGGTCAATGAACAGGCTGAGCCCAATGATGAATATGAAGAATATGTTGCATAAAATGAAGCCTCAAGTACTGGGAATGCAGTAAACATGTATCAATTTCCACGCATAACTAGAAGACCACCACCTAGAAGGAGCCTCCGAGTGATGGTCCAGGCCCAAAGCAGAACAATCAGTACAACTTGAGAAGTCAAGGGCTCCCCACTATGTCTGAGATACCAAGAGATAAAGTAAGAAAAGGAATGCTAAGGATAGTAGATGCGTTCATCAACTCAACACAGAAAACTTAGAGCAAGTCCGGGAAGACAACTACAACAAAAAGTACATATGTGAGTTGTAAAGATAGGAGTAGCTGACTCGAAACCATGAACACAAGTGTACCCCCAGACACCTTGGTGAGTCTTCTCACTCTCGATTACAACATTGTAGAGGACATGAAGAAGACTTGCGTAGACATATCTTTGTATGATTTAACCAAGATCACGAGTCAATGGGACCTTCTTCTGCGCGCACTTGGGAAAACCTCTACAAGTAATGCTACCTCTTCCAACAAGGGATTAATTAAGTCTCCTAATACACTCACATGCTCCATATGGAGGAAGCAAACTCACTCTGCCCACCTTTCCTCTTATCATTTGAAATCTTCAATTTCAATGTCCACAATTGTTTGGTTGATTTTGGCACATTGGTCAATGTCATGCCACTCTACATCGCTAAGAATATCAATGCCCAATGGAGCAAGACAATTGTGCAAATCATCCAACTTGATAGAACATGTGTGACGATAATCGTTGAACTCTAGGATGTGATCATCTAGTTATCATCCAATGGACGAGTTCATCAATGCATCAACATTGTAATTATGGGCATCCCGAAAGCATACAGTGTATTTCTCAGCAGAGACTGGTCAAGCAAGTTGCAAGGATACTTTGCCATTGACTGGTCACAATTATGGCTTCCGTACCAAGGCAAAAACAACTAGATCTGGGTGTTGTCAGAGAGATACATGAAGTACAATGTGACTCCCTTGAATGGAGAAAATGAACCATTGGATTTCGCAAAACTTATGTTCGGAAATTTCTTTTTGGAGATAGAGTTAGGGTGCTATCTTCCATAGTCATCCCAACCCCACTAGACACACATTTGGGTCTCCTTCCCTGCCCAACTGGTGAGAATGAAACTTGTACAATACTTTGTAACTGTAGTAGTAGTAGTGATAATAGTACTAGTGTGGCAAGTGGTCCTTGTATGGATGATATGTGGAACATGTAATTTGACAGTTCCAAGATGCAGGAGGGCTCTAGAGCCGGTTGTGTCTTAACAAACCCCTTGTAGAGGAATCACTTAATCTATAGCCACTTGGAGTTCGAGTGCACCAACAACACTGCTGAGTATGAATCACTCGTCTTAGGCTTAGAGAAAGCCATCAGCCTCAATGTTGTTTTTCTAAAAGTGTTAGGTGAGAGAGATCATGGTGCGTTAGGTACATGACACTATACATTGTGTGTCACGTCATCTTAAGAGTTATTTACAAGAGGTATGGAGACTCATTTCTAAACTCCAAGATTTCAATATTATTTATGTACCAAGAATGTGTAATGTAGCTGTAAATTCCTTAGCAAACACAGTTGCTAGGATGTCACTGTTAAGGGATAGATTTTTAGTTGAGATTTTGTATAAACCATCTATCCCAGACAACATCACTAATTTACACATTTTTTATGATGCCCAAGAGATACTGCATTTCATGGCCAATACTGACATTTTCAAGGATGCAGCAATAAATGAGGACGAGCACGTGCAGTCTGCAGGATGCAGTCAATGTTAGCAAAGGAAACCTCATCCCCAAGGGTGTGGTATAACTTGAGAATTTGTATGACTTTCAAAACCACTTTCAGGGACCTATCAATGCTAGAAACCACAACTCTACATTGTTGCATGAACATATTAATCTAGGAACGGATAAGGATTTGAAGTTTGTGAATCTCGGTACGTGTTGCACACTTCAAGAGTGGAAATCTTTCATCAGCCTCTTCAAGAAGTACTGAGATGTATTTGCATGGATGTACAATGACCTAAATACATATTACATGTGAATAATCCATCACGTCATACCAATCAAGGGAGGGGCCAAGCCTTTCCAGTAGAATCTAAGGAAATTTCATCCTTCACTTGAGCCCCTCATACATAAAGAATTGACCAATTTTCTAGATGCTTGGATCATTTACAAATTTTGTCATTCCGCTTGGGTTTCCAATCTAGTCCTTGTTAGAAAGAAGTCCGGGGAGATCCGCCTGTGCGCAGATTTTTGTAATCTCAACTGTGCCTTGGACAAGGACAACTACCTAGTGTCATCCATGTAGCATATACTGCAGACAGTATTTAGAGCATAGATGTTTTCTTTTCTTGATGGATTTTCAGGATACAACTAGGTTTTGGTAGCAGAGCTTGACAGACTTAAAAGAACCTTTTGTACCAAGTAGGGTATGTTCGCTTTTTGAAGGATGTTATTGGGGCTAGTGAATGCAGGTGCAACTTTTTAGCATGTAATGGACATTTCCTTCCATGGGCTCATCAGATAGAGTATGGTAGTATACCTCAATGACGTGACATTCTTCTCAAGGCAACGGTCATACCACCTATGCCATCATAAGAAAATATTTGAGCGATTTCGAAAATACGAGATATCTTGAATCCTAAGAAGAGCATCTTCACATGGTCTGAGGGCAGCCTGCTTGGACACGTCATTGCCAAGACTGGGGTCAAGGTAGATTTGAACATATTTTGTACCATTACATAGATTTCTCACCCTGTGAACAAGAAAGCCATGTAGTCTTTCCTGGGGAAGATAATCTTCCTCAAAAAGTTCATCTCTGATTATGCGCAGATTTTCAAACCCATCCAAGAGATGATCAAGAAGGACGTAGTCTACAGTTGGGGAAAGAAGGAAAAGGATGCATTTTCCAGTATCAATCAAGCTATAGTAGAAGCACCGATGTTGTACAAACCAAACTTCAACAAATATTCCTTTCTCTATACATTTGCTTTTGACACTTCACTCGTTGTTGTGCTCACTCAAAAAGGACGAGTTGAATAATGGGCAACCCATCTCCTTCATGAGAGAGGGCCTGCAAGGACCCAAACTCAACTATCCCACCATGAAAAAAAAATCATATGCAGCGTACAAGGCAGTGAAGCTTTTTATACCCTACCTCCGAAAGAACCATTGCATTGTCTTTGTGTCGCACCCAACATTTAGAGAAATGTTTGTTCAACAAGTGCACAAGGTCATTTAGGCCGGTTTCTACTGGCCTACCTTGTTCAAGGATGTACATGCCTATGCTTGCAAGTGTACGGTTAGTTAGATATGCGTCGGCTGAAACTAAAGGTCAGCAGCCCCGCTGCAGCTTCTTATAGTGGAAGAACCATTCCAATAGTGGGGCTTGAATATTATTGAGTATATTTTAGAACATTCATCAAAACAAAACCACTATATTATGATTTCTACATATTATTTCATGTTGTGGACATAATAAGTTCCTCTTAAACAAGTGAACGACCAAGAAGTCATCAACTTCCTACAACAAAGTATCATCTCCAGGTTTTGCGTTTCTGCATCACTTGTTTTGGACAATGAAACATACTTTTCTTTGTTGAAGCTTTATGACTTTGCATTGAAAAATGGTATTGTGTTGAAAAATTCTACTAATTACTACCCATAGGGAAATGGTCTCGCTGATTCTACAGACAAGAACCTCATCTGCATTATCAAAAAGACCATTTACTCTGAACAGGGAAACTGGTACTCCACTCTGGTGAATGCTCTATGGGTTGACCAAGTCACACCTAAGCCTTCTCTGAATACCTCCCCCTACTTCCTGATATATGGAAAAGAACTTGTTCTTCCGTCGAACATCTACTTTCCTGCTCTCCATTTGTCCCAAGAATCCCAAGGAAAGTTGTGTTTGCTAGTACAACATAGGATGGACACATTGCACAAGCTATAGGAAGAAATGATGAAAGCAAAGAAAAATTTACATTGCACTAGAACCATATCAAGATATGGTTCGATAGAAAGTCTATAGGGAGTACTTGCTTTAGTGTGGGTAACTTAGTCTTAAAGTGGGAAAAACCCCATGAGGACAAAGGAAAGCACATGAAGTTTCAATCCCTGTGGGTCGGTCTATTTACAATCCATGAGAAGCTTGACCAACACATGTACCATCTTCAATCACTTGATGGGAGGATTGACACTCTCCCCGTCAATCGCTAAGACTTAAAATGCTATTTTCCATGATCTAGGGCTGCACCCCGCACTATGTACATAATATTTTTCATTTATTTATCTATTATTTTGTTTATTGTTATGTTGTTTTTCTTTTGTAAATAAGTGTTGTTCTGCACTGCGTTCTGACTTCTGAAGGTGTATGTGCCTGAAGTTCAAAGAGTCTTGTGACACTGCAGCACTTGGCTAGTCCTGTGTTCATCTTATTTTTGTTTGGTTGTAACTTTTGGCCGATGAATTCTTGATGGAAAATACAATCCATCTGTAAGGAGAGTTGTGGTTAGACCATGAACCTGTGTCCAGCCTGGGAAACCTCATGTATATACTCAATCTTATGCTCTGGTGTGTTCAAGCTCATGCAACTAGAAGAAACGAAGAAGGGGAAAATATAAATGAGAAAACCTAAATTAGAGGTATTTGCATGCTTCTCTGAAGGAACAACCTCTCTAGTTCTCAATAAGTCAGGATCCCTCTTTCGCCCCAAAAATAAATAAGTGCTTATGCACAACTCTCTTTAAAAAAATAACAAAGGCGAAAGAAGAGAAAGGATTCCCTCACATAGAGGTGAAGCAAGCAACTCCACCAAGTTATTGTCCATGCTCGTTGGTAGTGGAGCAATGCTTTTGTTCCTGCGTGACTCCATTAGTGTATTGTCTAGGTCTGCTCATAGTGGAGCAACACTAGAGATGAAAAATTACTCTAAAAACTTAAGCTTGTGAACTAAAATACCCTTCCCGATTCAAAACACTATGATTTGACTGAACCTTAGGGTATGTTCAACTAAGTTGGTACAAGGTGAACCATGTTTATCCATCGGGTAAGTGGGGAAGTCGAAGTAATATGCAAGATGAATCAATACTCCTCGAAGAACCAAGGCATTGCACTAAAAATCAAACCAAATAGAGAAGTTGGTATTCAACCAGTGTGTCGCCAAGTGTTGTAGCAGTTGCAACACCCTCCAAAATTTTGGCCTGCACTCAAATTTATCAGCCTTCCTTGGATTTTCCTTTGATTGTTTCAAACAATCAAGCTCATTCCTTGATCTCTATCAGAGTCTTTTTCACCCTTTTTCTTGCTTAACCAATTGTCATATTTTGGAATGTTGATTGTTGTGTCATGCTTACGATTTTTTTAAGGTGATTTAGAAGGTTTTTATTCATGTGTTTGGGTTGTCTTAGCAATGTGAACACCTATCACACTCTCACACAAAGTTGTAAGAACTTTCACGCAAGTGTCATCACAGTCATCCAAATTTCTATCCGAAGCGTCATTGCTGGCTTATATGGGCTTGACCCAGGTTTGGAAGAATTATTTAGCCAAACAAATCCCGTAGCTACTAGCCCTTTCGACAACATTTTGCGAAGCGCAGACTGAGGTCTCACCCGAGGTAGCAAGGGTGGGTGCTAGAACTGGGTTTCCGTACCCTGGGGATGTCTTGGATGTGGTTTGGGGCTTGCGTGCTACTCTGTAGCCTTGCACTGTGCCAGATCCACGCAGATCGGAATACCCTTAGCACGCTTATTACAGATCGAGTCACTTATTACTAGGTTGATCTAGCTAAAATAGTCTTTAAGAAAACATTTATTACTTTTGGTTACTTCATGCATCAAGATTAACCCAGTTCACATGTATTCAACAGTAGAAAATGCCGAGGTCATAATAGTTCATTTATCATAAAAGAGTAAAATCGTAATTAAGACAGAATTCAGAAGAAACTTATCTTTATTATCAATCTTCAACAATACATCCAGATCCACCCTGAGCACTCAGCTGTAGGGGTCTGCGCACACAGCTGCGGACTTTCCAGGCCTTTGCACACATAGCTGCAGAGCCTCTACCTTCTATCCTACTCCCTCGACTCGGACTTACAGACGCTTTCAGACTATTTCCTTTAAGAACCCATTACATTCCATCTTCCAAAAGAACTTCCTTTCCCTCATAGAGCCACGCTCTATTTATACTTTCCCTTGGCCCGTGATCCCTCCATGGGCCGACTCTATTACTATTTCTTTACATTATTTTCGAGCAGACAACCCTTTGACTCAACCTACTATAGTTTGTGCTCTGCACTTTCCGCGGAGTCTTTTACCCTAATATTACCCAAAATTCTGTGCTTTGCACCCCATACTCGTTCCGCGGGGCTTCCGCTACCCAATAGTCCCCCAACACAATCATCGTGACTCATCTTGAGTCACTGAATTGGAGCATCTATTTTTATGCGAAGGTCGTTTAACAATTTTTGCACCATGCATGTCTCTTCAACAAATTCTTCTATAGTCTATTGTACCAGTGCCACTCGGGTCATTGATGTATCCATGTCTAATGGGTTCGCTTGCTCAAAATCACAGATTTCCTGCATTTGTGCTATCTTGCCCTCCATCATTGTAGAAACAGTAAATGCTTCATCGATCCATGGCTGAATGCGGTCTTTAAGCTCTTCCTCCTTTTGCTGTGCAACATCCATTTGGGTCTTGAGAGCCTAAGCTTCCCTCATCTTAGCTAGTCGTTGTGTGATAGTGAACATTTGTGCATCTCCGCTAGCTGTATCATAGGCTTGCCGCAACGTGTGTACCTCAACTTCGATGTGCTGAATGGTGGGATCCTCCTAGAGAGAGGTAAGTAGGCCAATAGACTAATCCAAAGTCCTGAATATTATTAGACTGCACTCTGCATGGTTTCCATGCCTTCTTGAATTTCCACGTGATGGTGTCCACCATCGGGATGGGGTTGTTGTGCCTGGAGCCAAAGCTCTGCAATATGTAGGTAAGCTCCCCTTGTGCTCTTGCGGCCTCTTACTGGACCGTGCAGACTTCTGCAGCCATGTGTTGAACCTTGGTCAAAGTTGGAAGATCCTCAGGGATAGCTACTCTCATAATTGTGGGGCATGCTTCTATGACAGCTTATTCGACATTCCTGTAACGCTCGACCTAGTCAGCGTGCTAAATATTGACCTATTCGATCTCATATTTCTGCTCCCATAAAGTGTGGAGGGTGTGACCTTCTGTAGCACGGATTTCACTAGTGAGCCCATCTTGTAATTGAAAAAGTATGCTACTAGGTAGGGCGACCAGATCTAAATCCTAGGTAACCTCATCGCCGGTTGTTGTAATAGTAGTGGTTGGCAATGTTATAGTGTTTAGTGCGGGTGCGCCCATCAGTGGCTTAGTCATACCTGTGTTGTTGGCGAGGTGAACCTTGCCAAAATATTGTGCCTGCAATGTTTCCAACTGCTTTCGGATTTCCCCCAACACAGTTGTCTGTTCTGTAAGTAGAGTAGTCAATGCAGAGCTTGCTGTGAATTCGTTCTCCAACCCCTTTGTTACTTTTGACTTTTTCCTAATACTTGGTGGGTCCTCCCACCTCAACCGTTTTACTTGTTCTCTGGGAGCCTTAGTGTCTGTCTCTTGTGCTGGTTCCAATTCCTGTGCTACCATAGTCTCTTTGGCTAGCGGGTTCTGGGACACCACTTGTTGCGAAGCAAGCTATTATTCATGTCATTCTTTTTCTACCAGATTCTGGAGTTGCTACTATTGTTCCTTCTCCTGCTGCTTGGCAGTGAGTTGGTCGAGGATGGTCTTGTTTGGAGCACGCCATTCGAGAGGTCATTTTTCCAAAACCCCATAGATTTCTTCATCTGTTGCGATGAACAGAAGTGTAGTCCAAGATTGGTCTAGGTTCTTTCATGCATGGATGTACACATGATGCATGTCAGCTTTAAACTAGGCCATGCTTTGGAGATTATTGTAGATTGTGGAAGACATGCATGGTCGGCAAGCAATCCGGATCCATATTTGTTCTGCCATGGAAGTCCAAAATGCTTGAATTGTAGCAACCCTTGTCACGTCCCTTGTTCCTCATAGTGCCATAAACCGTACTACCTTAGGTAGGTCATCTATGATGCTAGGGAATTGGCTATCCAATGGAAGTGCGCTTGTTACCAAAAATACTGATAGAAGCAACTAGGCATAATGAAATGTCTTACCTTTGTCTTGTGCTTCTCGGTAGTTGGTCAAGAACTTTGTACATAAGAACTGTGCCCAATTAAACTGCAACCCCTGGGTGAACTACCCAGCTAGCGCAATGACAGAGGCGGGTACCTCATCTGCACAACACTTCCTCATGAGTTTTCCCCCAAGGAGCTGTGTGGCCACTCAGACGGTGTGGTCATTGATGCTAGCTATGACATAGTCGTGCTTTCCTTTCACCAACTTGTACTGCATCTTCATTGTTTCGGGGAGGCCGACCTTGCTACTGGTTGCTGTGGTGTTGGCAGGGTCATCGCCTTTCAGTGGTAGGTGCGTTATGCGGCGGATTAAGTCAGGTGTGAGCGGAATCAACTCTTCCAACCATAAGAATCCATCATGTACAAGACAAAGGAGTTGTCATATCACAAAGTCCGTAATAGTTGCACGGTGGTAGTGAGGTAGCCATTGGAGGTTGAGGATCTCGGCCCTCTCTATACCCAACAGCCACACCCGTGGTAACAATTTGTTTGCAGCCAATTCAAGGAACTTATCACTGTCGGCCAGATCCCAATCTTCAAATTCGAGGGTTGGAACGCGTCCCCACAGCGAGTCTTCAAACTTTATATCATCTGGAAGAAGTGGGGTCTGAAATTTGGCTTTCACTCCATCTAGGTCCTTTGGTATCTTTGTTGACCCTGTCCATGGAGACAGATATGGGGCAAATGACAGGATTTGGAATGCATCCACTTTGTCCTCATCGATATAGTCAAGAAGATCCTAAAAAGCCTCATCCTCTTCATCATTGTCTTTTGAAATTCCTTTGCCCTTATCGGCTGTAGCTTGTTTGGTGAGGCTTGGACTGTGCAAGTCTTCTGCTTCGTCTTCTGCCTTTGTGGTGTTTGTGGGGATTTTGGAACCTGCTGTTCCCGATTCACACCTGTTAACTCTTTCTGATCAACTGCATTTCTTCGACAAATCATGCTCGAGTTTTGACCATAGGATGCATGGGTTGATTTTTGGTCATATGTATACTGATTGATTCTAGTATATAGGGCCAATGTGCCCGTATACTCCTGCAGTCATAAATTAAGACCGTCACTTTAAACAATGTCATTCCCTTGTGTTTTAGTAACGTACCAACATTCCCTCGGTTGATCTTAATGGATCCACTTCAGAACTTTCATCTTAATGACTCACCGCCCACTCCTTCCTGTCATACCGTAATGTCTCTTGTATGGAAAGGACTGCTAACAGTTATCTTTCCATTGGGTGGTGTAGTAGCACAACCCATCAACCACTGTTGTGATCGAGAAGACAGGGTAGTGTAGGTAGAACTCGATACACCAGATCGGCTCCCTGCAGACTTGTTTATAGTCCAACACCCTCTTTTAGCTACTTGGGGTGCTGAGACTGTGACCTTAACAACTAGTCAGGTGTTCGCACCATCGATGCAGATTCATACTATCCTGACCTCCCTATGCTGCGAGCATCATTTGAGTGCTTGGTCAGCCAAAGTTTTCCGCCACGGGTGTGTGTGTTGTCTTGATAGCTTGGTCCCCTTTGGGTTAGTTCTAGCAATATTCCGTGAGGCCCTAAGTCGTCTTAGGTGAAAAAGGGTTGAGATTCTATAAGCATTGCGGCATGATATTCTCCTGAATTTAGTCCTTTCTCCCATGCTTCGATCTTCGGATCATACCTTACAGGTGCTGTCAGTGTGGGGCTAGTAGCTACCCGACTTCTTTTGGTTTTTCTTCCATTCCCTAATGCAGATTCATCTAGGTTGCAGTATCCGCAGCCTCCAAGAAAGTTGTTTTAACATAGTGCTACGATGTATGCTATCCCTTGGGCTTCCATGGACCCTATGGTCACCTTCTGACGATTCGTGTTGCTACGAGTTGCTCTTCTTAGTTTGTCTAGCTACTGGTATTAACGTGTGATCACGACCTCCACGCTTTAGTTTAGTCTTAACCGTGCCTAGCCCTTTTGTCGATGTCTGAGATTTTTGGGATGCGAATACCTTCGGTGCACTGGGTTTTGATTTCACCAAGACCATTGGTTCCTTCTCGATTTTTGTGATCGATCCGATAGCTCCTACTGCGACCATTCCGTTACAATTCAATGTGGTTACTTCGTGTAGTTGATTTTGCCATCATTCAACCTCTTCATCTAAATCTGACGTGTAAGAGCTATCATGGTCCCATGAGAGTCATCTATCCATAATTGGGTTCACTCAGTCCCTATTGCATGAGGTGAGTTGGTGGATACAGTTTAGTTCCCTATCACTATCATCATCATGCACTGGTTCAGTATAGCGGGCACCTTCAGCTGGATCCAAAGCAATGACTACTCGGAGTGCATTCTTTTCGAAGATTATTTTTTTCTTTTTGAGGTGAGTTGGTGGATGCAGTTTAGTTCCCTATCACTATCATCATCATGCACTGGTTCAGTATAGCGGGCACCTTCAGCTGGATCCAAAGGAATGAGTACTCGGAGTGCATTCTTTTCGAAGATTATTTTTTTCTTTTTGAGGTTGATGATTCCATTCATGTCTATTGCCCAGTCTATTCCTAGTAGTGTCGGATAGGGGTTACTATCGTCCATGATTTCTATGACTTCAAAATCAATGTGCTTGCGGGCACCATTGATATCTACGATAACCCCTTGCAATCTTCCCATCGACAGGATCTTTTGTTGCTTTGCTGATCGTAATTGGATCAGGGACCATTGTAGTGTAGGCCTGCCCATGCGTTCCCAGGTCTGTTTTAGTAGGACATTCACGTCGAAACCCAGATCTAAGATGACCTAGCCCATCTTGTAATCGCCAATCTAGGCAGTCAGTTGCATCTCCCGTCCGGTGCGTAAGACGTGTTTTCCTCATTTCCGAATCATGCGCGGTTCGTCTACCCCTACACATATAGCTATTAATTCTTGTAACCCTTTAATTGCATTGGCATCCCGCAGGAGCTTCATACAGGTTTCTAAAAAGGAAGTTACCAAGGCATTATCCTATTGCATGTCTGGTTGCTCCTTACTACCCGAAGTCGATGCTTTTGCAAAATGTTTCTTAGCCTCCAAAAGGGTTTCCTTTGCTTGCACCAAATCAATTCTGGTTGTTTTGCGAGAGCCTTACGAACCCACGTATCCTCTTCCGGCTTCTTCCCCTTATCTTCCCCGGTAGTGGCACTGCTTATGAGCATCATTTTTATGTTGGGGCCTTCAGTGCGGGGTTCAACCTTCATCATCTGGACGTTCTAGGTGGGACTAGCTCGGAGCACTCCTTTCTCCCTTAATTGCATGAGCCGTGTGGGGCAATTAACTGCATCGTGATCAAATTAGTAGCATGATAGACAACAGGCTCTAGTAGGATTCGTACAATCCCACGTGTAATGTCCCTGTCTACCACAATTATAACAAATCAAATGTCCATGGCCAGATCTAGGCCCTCATCCTCCACGCCCTCATTCGTATATTGGGAAACCCTCGCAGATGAATGGTGCAGCCAGGTCCTGTCCGCACGTCTCTATTTGCATCCTATACATAGGGGGTCGATCCATCAAAAAGCGGTAATCTCTTTCCTCGTGACCCATTGCTCTGTAAAAGTTACAAAATAATGTTGAGGAGGTTGTTGTACATTTGGCGATAGGTAGTAGCTGTCCGTTGCATGCTTTCCCCCTACTTGGCAAATCACACACCACAATGGGGAAATCGCACTCGGTCCCGTTTGTACCTCTAGTCGCAAGGTTGTTGGCCCCCTGTTACCACAAAATTCACTGCAATCGAAAAATGATCTTTATCGTGTCCTTGGCTTCTACACGTCGTACACCATACTTCTTCCCAGACTTATGGGCGTGGTGCCTGGTCTTGTTTAAACTTTTGTATTTCTAAACATAGATTTTGGACCTACACTTGGATTTGTTGAACTCCCAACCCTGGGTCCTTACCGGGGTTTCATACAATTGCATTGTTGCCTTTAACGCTTCTTCTTGGGTTGAGATCTTCTGTTGTGACAAGGCCGAATTTAGATACGGTGTTAGTGATGCGATGAACCAAGTGTAGTGTTGTGCATTCATCATGGTCATGTTGGCCTCGCGAATAGTGCTTTTTAACCTCTGATCTAGATCCCATAGGGTCTCACCAGGCATCATCATGATTTCTTTGAATCCTACAACCGACTGCAATTCCGATTTTGGCCGGTTGAACTCCTTTTTAATTCCATGTGGATATCCGCTATCCCCGCCATTGGGTTGATGCCTGAATGCTTCATATACCATGTTAGCGCTTGGTCCTGTAGTGTGCTGACTAAGATGACTTTCTTGATATTATCATCCGTGATCTGCTGCGCATTCCATACTAAATTCAATACAAACCAAAAATTTTCTGGATCTTCACTGCCTACTCCTTTGAATACTGGTAATTGGATGGCACTCGCCATTACTATCGTCCTGATCTTTCGTCACTCTTTTCTCTAGTGTCCCCACCTTTCACACCATACACCCCTTAGGAAAATCCTGGTACCGGAAATAGAACCATTTGTTGGCTTATATGGGCTTGACCCAGGTTCGGAATAACTTTTTAATCCCACAGCTACCAGCCCTTTCGGCAACAGTTCGTGAAGCGCGGACTGAGGTCTCACCTGAGGTAGTAGGGGAGGGTGCTGGAACCAGGTTTTCACACCCTAGGGATGTCTTGTATGTGGTTTGAGGCTCGTGCACTGATCGACAACCTCGCGCTATGCCAGATTCGCGCAGATTGGAATACCCTTAGTGCGTTTATTATAGATTGAGTCACTTATTACTAGGTTGATCTAGTTAAAACAATAGTTAAGAAAACATTTATTACTTTTGGTTACTTCGCACATCAAGATTAATCCAGTTCACATGTATTCAACAGTAGCAAATGTCAAGATCATAACAGTTCATTTATCATAAAAGAGTAAAATCGCAATTAACACAGAATTCAGAAGAAACTTATCTTTATTATCAATCTTCAACAATACATCCAGATCCACCCTGCACACTCAAGTGCAGGGGTCTACACACACAGCTGCAGAGTCTCTACCTTCTATCCCACTCCCTCGACTCGGACTTACACACGCTTTCAGGCTATTTCCTTTAAGAACCCATTACATTCTATCTTCCAAAAGAACTGCCTTTCCCTCATAGAGCCACGCTCTATTTATACTTTCTCTTGGTCCACGATCCCTCTACGGGACGACTCTATTACTATTTATTTACATTATTTTCAGGTAGACTACCCTTTGACTCAACCTACTATAGTTTGTGCTCCGCTTTCCGCGTAGTCTTTTACCCTAATATTACCCAAAATTTCGGGCTTCGCACCCCATACTTGTTCTGCAGGGCTTCCGCTACCCAACAGTCACACTTGTCACTTTCAACTTGAGATAGTCCCATAGAGGGTCATGCTTTGCTATGTTTTCCTGGTGGTCAATGTTGCGATGTTGTTGAAGTATTCTAAGTATGTGATCACAATGTCAAGTCATCATAAGTTCACTTACCTTTCACACTTAGCTATTTTCCTTAAACTTTCTTGACGGAACAACTTCACTTCACCAGACCCTGACTAGGCTACACTGCATAGTTTCAGCCCTCAGTGGTGCTTCTCTGCTTCCTAGAACTGCGTAGTGCTTGAGTTTGTCCTTTTTGTCAGTTGTAATGCGCAATCCTAGAGGTGAGCAGTCTGTCTTCCTTCTTGGAACTGCGCAAAAACTGCCTCACTTCCTACTTGAACTGCGTACTTTGCAAGAACATTCATCAAGCCTCCCTCCTACTTGTTGGAACCCCGCGTTGCACAGAGACCTGAGCCTACACTTCTCCCAGAAATTTTAGAGAGATTTCCTACCAGTGACTTCCCTCAGCCAAGTCTCACTTCTCTTCAAAACTATGTAGAATTTTCCTCGGGTCCCTCTATTGTCTTGCCATGTCTTCGTTTTGGAAACTGCACAGATTTATCCCTCAAGGTCCCACCTTGCAGTTTCCAGTGGTGTCCTTGAATGTGCAATTGTACCTTCCAGTGGCCTCTACACAGTTTTCCCCGACAGTGAAGACTGTGCCCCGGAGTTCCTTGTCTAAGCCTAAGCTACGCTCTGCATAGTCTCAATGATCATTCCTCCCTTCCTGTCACTTGGAATTGTGAAGTGCATAGTTATTGAGCCCTCTCCCACCCTTTCATCTGTCTTAGGCTTGGAACACACAAAACAATGCATCATGCTAGACTAGGAGGTTTTGGATTTGTTTTCGTCCCACAATGAGTGAATTGCAGGTTCATGTATGCTAGTAGATCATGGCGAGATGATGAACAAGATGAAGAATGAGCGCACATGCTAGAAGACTTACTTGCAGCTAGACGGATGATCAAAGTGCACCAAGCAGCAAGGAAAGGAACATATGCATGGAAACATATTACAATACCAATACCATCAAAGACCCCATAGAACCAAGCCATGTGGAGGAAAAGGCATAACATACCCAAGAGTACATCCATCATTTAGTAGCGTAGCAGCTTGGCATGGACACCACAGCCAACCAGTACATGTCAGTAGTGTCATGTCAAGTTTTGTCATGAGTTGTCAATGCCAAATCACCACCATGGGCCATATCTGTTATAACTGAATTTAACGTAAAGTGGAATTCCAATGGATGCACAGAAGAAGTTGAAGAGTCATGTCAGTTGAAAATTCATAGGAAGTTCAATGGTCATGAGGGTAGTCCAAGAGTCACAAGGGTCAAGCATCACCCTTGGCTATATATACCCCTCCCATTATATGAGCAAACACTTTTCACCTTGGCTCCTCCCACATAGCCTTGAGAGTAGACAAACAGTTCTTTCAGAATCGAGGAGTGGCTCCAACATCCCACTACTGGGACTAGTGATGTATGGTGTACAGATGTGTCTTGGAACCTTTTCTTAATATAGAAACCTGTTAAGGCCAACACATTTTCATGCATGTTTGTAAGACTATTATTTTGGCATTTATAATGCATGTTTGTTTCTATTTTACTAAGATAATTGAACTACATCAGTTGTTTTAGTATTTACATTGTTGGGAATGTGTTGTAATGGTTATCACTGTTGTCTCATCCTTGTGGACTACTCTGTGGGATACTAGATAGACCATCTTTATGTATTGTTTATCACCACTATCACATCCTTGTGGACTACTCTAAAGGATACTCAACATACCATCTTTGTTTTCTAGTTATAATGACTATCACATCCATGTCGATTACTCCGCTAGGTGGTGTACATGCTGTCCCCTTCACTTCATTTTTAACGACTATTATGGACTATTCCACTAGATTTTGGCAGACCTTTCTGGTTCACGCATGTCCCTTCCTGGGTGGTACTACTACCTTTCACTTAGAGGCTCACTTTATGCTATAGACATATTTGGGCACATCAACCCCAAACTTATATGTCAATGTATTAGGGCTCATCAACCCCTAAAAGAGTTGTTTCATACCGTAAAAGAACATAGTCATCTGAATACATCATTCCCCAAAAGTTCCATTTGAGAAACCATCCAAAAATTGCCTAAATTGAACCATACTTACCACTCCACTGGCAAAGTGCGATGCATACTGAGTGGTACACTGCCAGGGTGCGATGCATACTATTTATACCTTCTACAGGGTGTGACTGGCGAGGATGGACAAATTTTTAGGACATTTGTCAGTTGATTGCTCATGGAATCTTCTAAAAACTTCCCCTGTGCCACTTGCCTCTTTGAATTTTCCCAAGGATGAATAAGGGATCTAGGAAAATCTCCAATCCCTTCTCTTGTGGAACCCATTGCAACAAGTGGAATGACACTAATCAAACCCCATGGATGACTCACACCCTTGCAAACATCTATAAATGGATCCCTCATCCAAGAGATCTAGAGGCTGGAATATTGTGAATTGCAAGGAAGTGCTAATAGTTTGAGGAGAAAGTATTGTATTCTTGTTGGAGTGATCTTGCTATTTCATGAGGTGAAGAAGGATTGAAGCTGGGAGGATGATGCTGGATCAGAGAATTGGGTTGTAATTCTCCTTTCTATTAATAAAGCTCTTCAAGTTTTCTTCCATATGACTGTGCGATTGTGAATGTTATCATTTGTGAATGCTATCATTTGTTCATTATATATATGATTCTGTAAGGTTTATGTTGTAATAGATCACGATGCTTTGGCAGTTCTTTGTTGCTATACTTGTGCAGGTACTCTCCAAGTGTGTTAAGTATAGTGGAGGAGTTGTTGGATTTGTCAAAGGGGAGAGAGATCAAGAAAGGGATTAAGCAGAAGTTCCAGGTTGGTTCCATTATCTTTCTCTTATCTGTTACACATAGAAGAAATCATTGAATTGCTTTAAACTGTTGTTTCTAGGGTAGCTGCGAAACCTAGAGGGCTAGCATTATTTAGGAATACTAGTTTTCCCATAAACAAATTGGTGACTCTGCTGGGGAATGAACAGATGTTTGTTTGTTGTTATTGTTTGTTCTATGTTCAATTTAATAAACTATAGAAAGAGTCTGAAGTCAACCAAGTAGCCTTCAAACTGCTCTTGCTCTACAATTGCATAGTAGATGAATGTTGCTTCAGTCAATCTCTGGTTTAGTTTATGAATTGAAAATTTGACTTGCAAGCACATCTAGATGCCTTTGGTAGCTCAGTAACCTCTCAAGACATTCCATCATACTTTTCTCATCATTGTTCATCAAAACCCACCTTAACTCACTGAAAACAGCTCCACATTTGAGCCAAAACCCATTTCAGTTGCACTCCCTGGACGATCGCACTGTCTTCCATTGTGATTTAGTATGCATCGCACCTCCCAAGTGTAGTAAGTGCGATGCATCTCAATTTATATGAAGCCTAGGTGTGATGATTGACTGAACTCTTTTTCCATGTAGAAATTGAGGGTTTTTGAACTTGTTTTCAGTTTTGTTTGGTTGTTTTGTTGTAAATGAACAGTGCCTCTTTACTGAGGCTTACTTGCATCACTTAGATAAACCTCAATTACATTAGGATTAGTGAATGCTTTTGTGTATTTGTTCATCACTTACAATCCTTTGTCGAAAATTTGTTTTAGCCTATTTGTCACTTTGGTACAAAAAGTGTCGTAATTGTCATTTTTGTAGAAAAGAGAAGTGTCGTAAATTCTTCCTTCCCTTGATAATCGATTGAAATTTTCTTGATGTATTTGGTTTGATTTGTTTATATTCGAAGTGTTAAAAGAATTTTTATTAAAAATTGAAAGTGTCTTTTTGAGTCTTCCTTTCTCTTTTGAAGAATAAATTGTCGAAAATGTCATTTTGAGTGAAATATTTCAGATCTTTGCTGCACTTAGTTTTCCTTTTTGGCATTTTTCACATTAAGGAAAGCAAAAAAAATACATGCATTTGCATTTAGCATTTTTTGATTTGTGTGTGAAAAGATATTTAGGGAAATGCACTAGTGTGTCCTCTTTGCTCTTTTCTTAAAAGAACTATTATCTTCTTTCCCTAGTAGCTAGGATTTTTATTGCTCAAATAAACAAAGATTGTTTATCATTGTAGATTGCATCTTAGGAATTTCAGATCATCATCACATAGTGAACCATTGAAAGGCTAACTCTAAACAAGATCAACTTTAAAATGAATTTCAATGAACCTAACAATGCTTTGGAACTTAACGCAACATATCTAGAGGTCTAGGCTAGTGATGTGTTCCGGCGTCGTTAAAATTAGTGGCTATCATTTTCACTAAAGGTTGGGTGATTCCTCCTCCTTGATATGACAAGTGCTAGCACGGAATTGTGTTGTCTGTATCATCATGTATATATTGGGAGACCACAATAGGCTTAAATCCTTTATCCATAGGAAACTGAGTCTACTGCCTTATTGATCGCAATGCACTGAACACAAAATTCAGGAAGATTGACTACCGTACATAATTCCTTGGTGATTACTTTTTAATTTATCACCAAGGTGTATATTGAAGTTTTGTGATTGGTTTGGTAATCCCTCTATCTAGATTTTCCAGAGTAGTCATTTTCCTTCCTTTTCGATTCTTTAAAAGAAAAGGTCCATCTGAGCACTTGTCCTTTTAGGCTCATTAAAAATCAAAGGAGACTAGAGTCATCTTTAGCTTTTTCTCGACTCTTACAAACTGAAAAAGAAAAGTTGTGTCCAAGCATCATTAAAATTAATTGAGTCCAGAATAACATCCCTATTCCTTAGTTGATCTTAGGTTGAGACATATGGTGACAAATCCGGAGTCCATTGATCAAGGAATTCCTTTTGATGGGAATCCTAGTCCTTTTCCTTCTTTTGGAAATATTGGTGCTCCTTATATGGCTACATTGTCCCTTCCAAGACTTATCATTGACCTACCAGTATAGTTGTTTTCAACCTCTTTGGTTCAAAATGTCGCGATTTCTCCACAATTGAGTACACCATCAACTGGACAAAATCAACCTCCAGTTGGTCCTGAAGTTGACCCTTTGCCTTCTTCCTCGTTTGTTTCTTCCTCCCCTCCTTCCTCTTTGCTTGGTGAAAATATTGATACTAGTAACCTGGTGGCTAAGAAGAAGAAGAAAGGGCAAGAGAAGAAGAAGAAGCCAATTCAGCAAGGGGGAAACCAAACAACCATTTCTCTGAATGCAACATCTGATGAAAATCCATCCATTAAACCTCATAATTTGTGTGGAAGACCATTTTCATCGAAATTGTCCTTACTTTCCTTGGATCTTGAGAGAATGGTCTTCCTGTTCACACTATCCCGTTTCATCAACCTCTGGAGATCATGTTGGTAACACATCATCAACTAGTGATAGTAAAGTTCATGGAAACAAGGGAAAAGTCAAGCTTCCATGTAGGTTATGTGAAAGGAATCACCCCTTTCACCTTTGTCCCTTTTTGGATGAAGCCAAAAGAGTGTTGGATAACTGTCTTACTTCATCGCAACAACTTCCATCTGGTTACAGGAAACTCTCCCTAAGTCCTTCACTAGTTGATGAACTGACTGACGAAAATCAACCGTTGGTCCAAACCACTCTCTCTAAAAGTGAATCCTATGAGTCTATACCCGACCAAAATCAACAAGTTGAGGTAACAGTTGACCCTATTTCACCTTCAGCTAATTGTACCTTTCTCGTAGAGAGTGAAAATGATACCATTCAGGTTCTTTTTGTTACTTCGAATTTTGATGAGCTTAGGGGAAATCCATCTGTTCCATCAAGATAGGAGGAAAATCCTCTAGTTCTCGTAACTCAAGGAGTTAATTCTCCCATTTCTATGGTACCCTCTCTAAGTAGTCTAGTCACTTCCTTTGATTGGAATCAACTGGCGGGATCTCACCTTCCTTCTTATGTGCCTTTCCAGATCATAGTACAAGTTTGTAAAATGATTGTATCTAGCACTATTATAGATGAAGGTGCATCAGTGAGTATCCTTTCTTCAACTACTTGGACAGCACTTGGTTCAACACCCCTTGTACCTATTACATAGAATTTGTTGGGCTTTAACAGAGGAACCAGTCGACCATTAGGGATCCTTCCTAAGTTACCTATTACTTTGGGAGGAAAGACCATTTATCTGAACGTGATGGTAGTCCCATGACCTTTAGACTACAATTTACTTCTTGGGCATGACTATGATTATAACATGGAAATTATTGTTTCAACACTTTTCCGAGTGATGTATTTTCTGCATGAAGGCAAGATTGTCACCGTTGACCAGCTTTCATTTCCTGGTCCAAATATAGCTCCAAGTCAATCATCATCCCTAAATGGTCCATTTACATCAATAGTATCATCCCTGCCATGGGTTAATTATGTGGCAACTAGTTCCATACCTACATCAACTGACGATCAATTCAGTGATGTTGTACACCATGTACTGGGGGCATTGGAACCAGATTTCTCCTTCATGACCTTTTACGAGTTGTGATCGGGGAGTTCAAGGATATTTCCTTGTCTTCTGTCAACCTCGTTAAAAAATGAAACCAAGGAGTATGAGGATAGTTCTTTTACTGTGTCAACCTCATTAAAAAATGAAACAACTCTTACGAGCATAATTCCTTGTTTTGTGTCAAGCTCGTTAAAAAATGAAACAGGGAATCTGATGTGCTAAACAGTGAATTGAACATCTTTGACCACAAAGCAAACTTTTTGTCTTATTTTCGAGCTTTGATCCAAAAATGAAAAGAAAACTATAGAGTCCTCTTTAAACCTTTTTCAAACTCATTAAACGTGAAAATATCGTTGAGCGCTTGTCTTTTCCAGCTCGTTAAAGTATTGGAAATGTCATCCCTCCTGTATTATTTTATCCTTTTTCAGACGTGAGGGATTAATTTACGAAAAAGAACTTATGGAGTTTTCTTTCCATCCCTTTTCAAACTCTTTAAACATGAAAAGGACCGAGTTATCCTTGTCGTTAAACTCATTAAAACAATAGCGACAAACTTGTCCATCTAGAAGAGACTGAGTTTCACTATCGCTAGACTTGTTAAAACATTAAATAGCGACAAGCTTACCCGAAGGGTGAATTATAGAACAAGCATATGTTATCCTCCTCAAGTTTGACAAAAATAAAGAAGTACTGGTCAGCAATGATTGGGGAAAAAGGGAAAAAGCTTGAAGAATTTATGGTAGCAAATCGCTCTTGAACATGACACTTTCACTTCATCTCCATTATTGAGTTGGGTTGGGTTATTCCGTTCACCAATCATCATACCATTGATCTTTCATACCGTCCATATTTTGGGGTTAACGCTACCAATTCATCTTAGCATCATCGACATGTTCAAGAGAAGTCATTCAGTTGAGAAATCACCATACAGTTAATGTCTCATACACTGCAATACCTCCAACCTTCATTTTTTCATGACCACCATTCCTAAACCTTGTGTTGTCAGTTCGTTTTCACCTCTAGAAATCATTTGCTTCATTTTGTGTCTTAGATGTGGGATACATCAAGGGCCTCCTACGATGAGTTGCTTCTTGTTGACTTCAACTCATTATCCAAGAAGTTGACTTAGAAATAGCCCTTTTAGTGCTTTGAAGCTTGCATACATCAATGGCAAGTTTCTCACTTCCGGCGATAGGTTGACATCAATGGCCTTCGACCGAAATATTTTGTGTGGTGTTCGACATCGGATCATGTATTCACACCACATGAATTGTATTGTAGTACCTTGAGGACCATTATCATTATCGGTGATTCCTCTTGCGTTTGTTAACAGCTCACATCATTGGCTGGTAATCAGGTGATGTCTTTCCATGTTCGACTTTAGAACATCCCTTCACATGGTTTGACTTGTACATCGGGCAAAGATTGAACGAGTTTGAAGACCCCAGATCTCGTTTCATCCATCCGGGTTGCGATATATTCATGGATATAAAAACATCAAATGTAGAAAGGCTCTACACAGATGGTCATCCTAACCACGGATTGCAACTCTATATATGTAGAATCACGAGTTTGCATCTGCAGATGACTATCTGATCTATGTACATGAAATGAAATTTATAAAGTTGAGCATGGGAATGCCTCTCTCAGCTGGATCATGAAAATCTTATTATGATGATGTATTGTATTTTAACTTATGCAGATCACCTTCCAATTTGAAATTTTGGATCCTCATGATCAATCATTTCACCCGACATGAATATTTACAACCTCATGCTTTAGGGGGCAACTGTTATAGACATATTTGGGCACATCAACCCCAAACTTATATGTCGATGTATTAGGGCTCATCAACCCCTAAAAGAGTTGTTTTCATACCCTAAAGGAACATAGTCATCTGAATACATCATTCCCCAAAAGTTCCATATGAGAAACCATCCAGAAATTGCCTAAATTGAACCATACTTACCACTCCACTGGAAAAGTGTGATGCATACTAAATGGTACACTACCAGGGTGTGATGCATACTATTTAGGCCTTCTATAGGGTGTGATGGGTGAGGATGGACAAATGTCTAGGACATTTGTCAGTTGATTGCTCATGGAGTCTTCTACAAACTTCCCCTGTGCCACTTGCCTCTCTGAATTTTCCCAAGGATGAATAAGGGATCTAAGAAATCTCCAATCCCTTCTCTTGTGGAACCCATTGTAACAAGTGGAATGACACCAATCAAACCCCATGGATGACTCACACCCTTGCAAACATCTATAAATGGATCCCTCATCCAAGAGATCTAGAGGCTGGAATATTGTGAATTGCAAGGAAGTGTTGATAGTTTGAGGAGAGAGTATTGTATTCTTGTTGGAGTGATCTTTCTATTTCATGAGGTGAAGAAGGATTGAAGCTGGGAGGATGATTCTAGATCAGATAACTGGGTTAAAATTCTCCTTTCTATTAATAAAGCTCTTCAAGTTTTCTTCCATATGATTGTGTAATTGTGAATGTTATCATTTGTGAATGCTATCATTTGTTCATTATATATCTGATTCTATAATGTTTATGTTGTAATAGATCACAATGCTTTGATAGTTCTTTGTTCCTGTACTTGTGCAGGTAATCTCCAAGCGTATTAAGTACAGGGAGGAGTTGTAGGATCTATCAAAGGGGAGAGAGATCAAGCAAGGGATTAAGCAGAAGTTCCACGCTGGTTCCATTATCTTTCTCTTATCTGTTACACATAGAAGAAATCATTAAATTTCTTTAAACTATTGTTTCTAGGGTAGCTACCAAACCTAGAGGGCTAGCATTCTTTAATAATACTAGTTTTCCCAGAAACACTTTACTCTCTCCCTTTTTAGTAAGAGAACCAAGACATGAGTTACATTATGCACTCACCAGGCATAGTTACCTTGATTTTTGAAGACACCAACATAACATTGTCATGTGTTGAATAGTAAGAGCTAAGGAAAATATCCAAGTAAATGGAAATGATCCATCATACTGGATGGGACTCCTATGCCAAACGGTGTGAGGTCTAATTGGGACTTCATACCAGGGAGATCCCCTGAATGTTGGCGGTTCCATCACTGCCAACAATACCATAAACTACATTGATGGGAAATTTTAGTAGTTTCAAGGATGATTTAGTATTAAGATAGTGATGAAGACTTTTTTTATGGATTTAGTCATGCAGTTGAAGTTTCTTTTTATAGTTCTGGTGGCACAGTCAACAAAATAAAGGTGCCTTCAAAAGAGGAGACAATTTTGAATTTGGTTGAATGATTGGAGGAATTTTTCAAGGTTTGATGTATCTCAGTTACAATATGAGATAAAGGAATATGTATTGCAGTGATAGTACACATTGGCTACAATCCAACAAGCAGTTTCCAGATGCAGGTTTTTAGTGATTTGACTCCACAATTTTTTCCAAAGAAGCAACGTCAATCTCAATATCAAATTTCACATCTCTTTTATTTTGTGTCTATATTCAGGGTTGCAATTTGAATAATTATATCAATATATATTAGGATTTACTTTGTAAATTAAGTTATGAAAATATTGTAATATTCTACAGTTACTTTCCCAAACATTATGGATCTTAAAACTTTGTATATTTTCCTATATAATGGTTGAAAAAGAAGGTCCAAGCGTTAGAATTTCATGTATGAATAATTTCTTGTTTGTTTCCTATTGCAAATTTCTCGTTAGTCACACCTTCTGAACATTTGTATTCAACATTTGGATATAGTTTGAAGAATTAGAATTCATGTGGAATTGTTAGATTCATGTTATTTGGATGCTTAATTGTTATTTCAGCTTAAATATCATTGTAGAAATATCATTGCTTTGTCTTTATGTTTATCTTCTAAATTATTCTACATACCTTAATGCTAAATCATCAGATATATTGTGAGTTATCTTCCCTTTGTTTATAGTTTTTCACATTATTTTTGTCAAACCAAATCTGGCCAGTGAGCTTAATGACCTACTCCTAGAGTGACCTTGAGTTGTAGATTCAAGGAGAAACCCTTCTCTAGATTGAAGGGACAACTTTCAATCCAAAGAGGTTTGAAGGTTTCTTTAGTGAGTTTCCTTCCATAGCCAAGGAAAACTTCTAAGTGATAGCATCTTGACGTCATTTCTAGGAAACAAAGGTTAAATCATCCCTAGGAAAGAATGACAAAGGTCCAAATTTGATCATTGACGGTGAACAAGGATTAGATAAAATACATTTGTGCTTCACCTGGTGACACCATTTTTTTAAAGATGACTCCTCTGGGGATTTCTAGCTCATAAGGGAGTTTACACTAGGAGACATCCTAATCCTGATCCATGAGAGCCTTTGTCAAGTCCATGTAATCTTTTTAGTAAGAAAAAATCAGTATAAGAATCAAGTATTGTTCTTTTAGGAAGATCTTTCTCTTTACCTAAAGAGGTTAAATCTATAGAAGATATCCAATTTGACATCAAATTTGAGTAGACTATGCTCAAGTCAAAGTCAGAATCTAATCTTTCAAATATTGTATTTGATGAAACAAAATTTAAGACCTATGCTCCAAGATTTTCCTCTTAAGAATTGAGTTTATCACCACAAGATGAAGAGATTTATATCCAATTTGAGAGATTGGAAGATTTTCTTGACAAGCTCCAATTGGTTGTATCCAAGTCTGCTACTTTCCCATTTTCTATTCCTCCTTTTTCTCTCCCATCTACTTCTATTATATTCCACGCCCTTGTTTAATCAGTTTCTATTCCATTTTCATCTATTATTCAAATCCCTAGCATTATAGTTACCTCAACTTCGTTTCAAATAGCTATGCCTGCTAGATATGCCCCTCTTTCTTTTCTAGGTCAATTGCATGACCTCCCTCAGAGTTATGGTCAACACGTAATTCAGTTTGATGGACATGGAGGTTTTACTGTGCAACAATATTGGGATAAGTTTTATGACTTTATAGATCTTGAAGAGGTATGATGATGATTTCAAGATTAGGTTGTTTGCACAAAGCTTCTTAGGAGAGGTGAAAAAGTGGTTCAGAGCATTACTAGCAAGAGGTATTGCAAATTTTCAACACTTTGAGAAACGTTTTCTTGCAAGATGTTGTTATAGTAGCATTTACCACTCTTGGTAGATCTGATGCTTTGGTTATGGCCTAGGGAAACCATTGCTTCCAGAATTAGTCCAAAATCTAAAAAACAGTGTTTTTTTTCCTATATGCCACTTTTCCCTGTGATAAAAGTTTGTACACATGGGTCAGCATATACCCAACCCACATACATGTGTTAAAACACTTAAAAATATTAAATGTCCTTAATTTCAGGCAGAGTTCATCAGTTTTACCTGTTACTCACCTCCTATAGCTCATGGCTCAACTGTTTCCCAACTGAAAAAACTAATCTAGAGAACTATAAATAAGCCTCCGTGGGAAGGCCTTAAAGGAGAAGAAAGGAGATATTGATATTATAGTTGATTGATCCTTGATTGAGTCTGACGAAATCCCTATGCCTCCTACACTCCCCAAGCTTTAGGAAACTCTTATTTCCTCTTTTGAGATATCCTTCATCCTTCTTGAGATCTCCTTGTGTATGATGATGGAGGAAGAATGCTGAGGCCGGGAAAGGACGAATCCAGAGGAAGGTTCCACTTAGAGCTGGAGGAAGACTTAGGTTGTAGTTTTCCACCTTTCTTGTAGCTTACATCAATAAAGAAATATTGTTATGTTCCTGATATTTATCATGTTTGTGCATTGATACATGTTGTGATTTGTTTATAAATCTTATATTAATGCATAATCATTCATTTCCTTATATGATCTAATGCATATATCATGAATATGCTTTATGTTTCTACTACTATATATGCTTTTCTTGAATAATTTACAAGTTTTAAAGGAATGAGGAGAGGGAGAGGGTTTGCACCCTGCGGGATCTACCCAAACGTAGGACCTCTGGGTAAGGTCACTTCCTCCCAGTTCAGTAGTATAAGCATTTAGATTGTTTTTCTAAGCATTTCTTGTTGTTGTTTCCCCTCCAATCTGTTGGGGTTTTCAACCCAAGACCTAGGATGTTCCCACTCGCAACAGAATTGGTGACTCCACTAGGGATGACATTCTTGTTATTCCTAGTGTTGGGACAGGGTCTCCTAAGGTCAATTTTGGGGCAAAAGCCCAAGTTTTGGGGCAGAAAGCTAAAGTTTTTATATATAAAGAGTAAAGTCTCCACAAGATGTGGTCGTAGAGTGCGTAGATGTAAAGTGTCATAAAGGGTCATTACCCTTCTTTTATCTAAGTTGTGTTGGCTTGTATAGACCTACCCATGGTCCATGGACCATGGGATTGCATAAAAAGGAGAGTCTTAGATATTCTAAGGCAGTTTAAGTGAAGTTCATAGTTAATCTAATGGGTTAGTAGAAGTGAAGAGAAAAGGGTCTTATAGTAGAATAGAGGCTCTGCAGCTGTGTGCATAGAGGCCTAAGAGTAGAGTCTGCAGCTGAGTGCGCGGACCCCTGCAACTGAGTGTGCAGGGTAGTTTTGAGTCTGTAAGAAAATATGATGTATCAATAAAGAGACTATTCTAGAAATATCTTTGTTTTATCCATTTACCTCTATTATGAATGAATGCATTTATGTTATGATGAATATTGGGTTTACAATTTAATATTGTATTGATGCACGATTCTGCATGGTTTACATTGTTATATGAATGCAAGTAGTAATATCCGTGTACGTGAAGAATATCTTAATGCATGCTAAAGGTATCAGACACTTAAGTCGATTTGGGTAATAACAGACTTAGGAGTGATTAGAGAGGCACATAAGTGGTTGATTCGCCTGTTTACGGTTTGCAAAAGATAGGTGTAGACCTCTGTCAAGGTCTAGAGGCTGGTAAAAGGAAGTTATATCGATAAGTCTCAAGGGTGTATTGATCTATGCAAAGACAAGTTTAGGGCGTAAAAAAACATCATAACCATCTCTGGGTGCGAAACTTGGTTCCAACATCCCCCCATACTACTTCAGGTGATACTTCTGCCCATGCTCAAAGGATTGATTACAAAAGGGATAGTAGTGTAGGGATTTGTTTGGAAAACTTAACTTTGAACCTGGGTCAGGACCCACTAAGCCAACAAATGGTTCTGTTCTTGGGACCAAGATCTGCATAAAGACATGTGTGATGTCACACCACTGGAATCCAACTAAGAAGGAAATTGAGGATTGGTTGGATAGAAAGATCCATGAATTTGCGGCACAAGAAAAAAGGAATCCATGATTGATGAAAGAATAGTGGTTGGATAGGTATCTATACATAGATATACGTAGAATTTTCTTTTTTTCCTTCCCAGTCAAATTAGACAAGTGGATCACTGAATTGGAAAATGATCAAGGAAGTTGGAGGCTTGACAATCCAATAGTTTGGACCCCGGAGTTAGTGTGAAGGTTGGAAGCCTTTGAGGATAATATCGTGTGCAACGTCAATCACTATGTTGGTTGTATCCTCGAAGGGTTTGTGACATAGTTCACGGTAAATACCTCGGTTAGCTATAGTGAAGCAGAGTGACGATTCTTCAAAGGACCAAGAGGTAAGTATTTAAGGTCTTTGAACACTTGGATTAAAATTCTCTTGTGTGAAAAGAGGGTTATGCGATTACCTTGATGTTTGGAGTTAAGCGAAGTGGAAAATTATTCATGGATAGAAAGGGAACAGGACCTGAATATAGCCCGTTGATTGAGCTTTCCTCTAAATGACAATGAAGAAGCAACATAGGCTTCTCCACAGAGCATTTTCCAGTTAATAAGGCAAGGGTTCCCACAGATACCCCATCCACCCACACCACCTCCATCTTCACCTCCATTGCATACACCTTCGCCCAGACTGCCATGACCTCCACCACTGTTCAATATGGTGAATTCAGTAAAATTTCCCCTTTTCAAGGGCTCGGGGAATGAGGACCTGGACCAGTTTTGGTTCATTGCAAAGGTTGTGTGGGAATCCCAAGGCATTACAGATGATTAGATGAAGAAAGAAACATTGATTATTGCTTTGTAGGAATGTGCACTAACATGGCATATTAAGTATTGCACTGATAACCCAACGACTGCATTGGCAAACATTCAAACCTTGCTGAATAAGGAATTCAGTAGGCCCAAATTTGAAGTGAAATCGATATTTGGATTCAAGAAGATCATGATGAAGCCTGGTGAGATAGCCTGGGAGCTGGATCAGAGATTGAAGTGCAAGATCCATGAAGCTAACATGAATCTTACGAATGGGCAGCACCGTGAATGGTTTGTGGCTTTGCTCTTGCCTCATTTGAGGGTTGATTTATCATAGCAAAGTATTGGGACCCAGGCAGAGGCCCTAGAGATTGCGATGAAATTGTACAAGACACCAATTCAAGATGATACTTTGGGAGTTTAGCAGATTCACGGGGAGTTGCAGAACCTTTGCCTAGAACTCCAAAGTCTGAAGAAGGATAGAGAGGCTTGGCTAGAGGTGCGTGAAGAAGTTTGGTGTTTGAAATGTAAGAGTCAAGGGCATGATAAAGATCATTGCCCTATCTTCATGAATTATGTTGCAGGAGGAGGGTTGATGCCTATGAGGCTGGAAGCTTAAGCAAGGCCAAATACAGAGCCCACGTTGTGGTGTGTTATCTGTTAGGTAGCTGGGAAACATGCGAAAAATAATTTCCGCTTGTTGCAGAAAATTCATACAGACACCGTAACAGCTCTTATGCAACTTCTGCCAATCCGTAGGTCACGATGAGAAAAATTTCCATAGTTATGAGTTAATGAAGGAGAGAACATATACATATCGGTGTAGACAGAAATGCAACCTTCGAATCCAGGCGTTGGGGGCCGCGAGGAGGACATCAAGAGTGTGGATGAGGTTGAGGCAGAGGAGGACCTACACGAGGTGGTGGATAAGTTGTTTTCTACAATTGTGGAGGTCCAGAGCACTACACGCGAGAATTTTACGAACTCAATGCGCCTATTGTGCCGATACTATACTCAGTTTGACCACGCGATAGAAGACTACCCTGTATTAATAGCTAAGATGCATGAAAAGGGGACGCAGCCTTAGCAGCCTACCCAAAACCTGCAGATGATGAGGGTTGAACCCCGCGAAGAGGATCCTAATGTGAATATTGTGCTGTGAAGTGGAATGACGACTGGTGAAGGTAAGGGAAAGTGACCTGAAGAAGGTGAATGGGTTCACAAAGATCTAGAAAAAGAGGTTGGCTTCGATTTGGAGCATGTAAAGGAAACCTTCATGGAAGCAAAGAAAATCTTCACTGAAGCTTTTACCTCGGGAAGTTAGGATAAGCAGTTTGAAGAAATGGACCCATCCATGCTTACTACCTTTTTGGAGACCTGTATGAAGCTGTTACGCAATAGAAAGTGTTGGATTATAGGGGCCTGACCCAAGTTCAGAGGTGATTTAGCCAAACAAATCCTGGTACTACTAGCCATTTCAACAACAGTCTGCAGATTGCGGACTGAGGTCTCACTCGAAGTAGTATGGGAGGGTGCTAGAACCAGGTTTCCGCACCCTAGAGATGTCTAATGATTTTCAGTGGTCTGCATATCTGCCCTGTGCGTACGTCGCTATGCTCATCTATCAGTACCTTGTAGCCTGTGATGCTACCTTCATGCAGCCCTGCTCGAGGCGCGATCCGTGTTATTACTCAATTCCTTACTATTAACCCGATAATTATCGATCACTTAGCTTATCAGTATGTGTCTAGTTATATTTAACAATGTTCAAGTGCACGTGATAAAGAAAACAATATACTTAAATAGGAAATAGCACAATAATAGATACACAAGATTTGGAATCAAAATTCTCTTTATTATTCTTCTTCCTTGGTTACAGACTCGACTCTGCCCTGCACACTCAGCTGCAAGGGTCCATGCACTCAACTGCGGGCTCTACTAGGCCTCTGCACACTCAGCTGCAGAGCCTCCTCCTACTACTACGACCCAAGACACTTAAGCCCTTACTCTATGCTCACTATCTTCTAGACTCCATTCATTTTCATCTATCTCTAATTATCTTTACAACTTAGAGCCTCGCTATATCTATATAATCCCATGGTATGTGGATCCTGGGTAGGTCGACAGTACATTACAAAACTTAGGGTAGACAACCGTATGACTTAACATACATTTCACACTCCGCGCCCACAATTCCAAGAGTCTTACAACATTATTTGACCAAAGCTTGAGCCCTAAAACATGTTGTGGGGGGATTCCATGCCCAACAGGCCCCCAACACAAACATCATGACTTGCCCTCAAGTCACTTTCTCGCCATGGCGATCTTGGAGTGAAGTCCCTCCAACTAGTCCTGAACAACCTCAATGTCAGCAACGCACTGTGCTACTACCTGCTAAACTTGCTGCATTCTTGCTTCTAAACCCTCTATTTCTTGTGTGTTGCATTGCATTTGTGCATGCATTCCTTGAATCTATGCAAGATTTCCTTCATTATCCACCGTGACTGTGAAGGCTTCATCAATCCACGGTTTGACGCGTGCTTTTAGAACTACTTCCTTGTGTTGTGCCACATCCACCTGCTCTTTTAAGGCCTTGGCCTGCTGCATCCTTGCAACCCGCTAAGTAAGAAATACTGTCTACGCAGTCCCTCTAATGTTGTCATATTGTTGCTAGAGATCACGTGCCTCGTTCTCCAGCTGGTCAATGTTGGGGTCCTCTTGCAACTTAGTGACGACCTCCAACCCTTGCTCCAACATGTTGGTACAATCATGGACTACACCTCTAATCTCTTCCATCCCTATTGTGATAGTGCTAGTGTGTTATTCTCTGACCTCTGGGGCAGTGGAAGGCTTCGCATTCAACCACAGCTCAGCAATCTAGAGATTCAACTCCAGCTGCACTCTTGTTATTTCCTCGCATGCGTTACAGACTCCGCTTGCCAAACAGTGGATCCGCACTTCTGTTCGTAGGTCCGCTGCAATGGAAAACTCTCGGATGCACCAGCAAGTTTCATCAACTATTTTTACCAATTGTCGGTTCTACAACACCAACTCATTGCACTACAAGCTAAGCTATTCTATATTAATATTTTGCTTGCTCAGAACCTAGATTGCGCTACTCTCTTTGGCGTGGAGTTCTACTATTATCTCATCCTGCAGCTGATAAAGTGTGTCACGGGGAAGGGAAACCAAGTTAAGGCCAATGCCTTTCATTGTATTAAGTGTCACCCGCTCCATTGTGTTTTCCGAGACTAGTGCTCCATCTGGCAATGTTATAGTACTGGCCATTTTCGTGCGTCGCATCTATTCTGTTGCCAACGTTCCTGCTACGATGTGGGTAGACAAGGTACCCTCCTACACAGGCCACACCTGTAACTCCTACAGTTGTGCCCTTAGGGCCCCCAACACAATCTTCTGCTCCATCATAAAGTCTTGGAGCACTTCACTAGTGACATTGCGAACCATCTCGTTGATTTCATGGAGATCACCTTTAGTTAAGGTGATTAGGTCGATAGCTAGCTTTGAGGCCTTGACCTTCCTTCTTGGGGCTAATATTTCAGTGATATGCGACCGCTTGAGCTGTGTAGAGGTGGTCCCTGGGTCCATGCTCTCTTCTACAAGTTGAGTGTCCTCTGCCTCCTTCCCTGCAAACACTGCTTGGCCTTCCTCTGCCTGCATTGTGGCGGCCTTTGTTTTCTGCACTGCTGCTACTGCTTCGGTGACCTTCTTTTTCTTTGCAGCTGCTTATGCTGCTTCGCGGACTGCCCTGACCTTAGCTGCCATTTTTGCATTCCTCCTGCTCTTAGCTAGTTGGGTGACGCGCTACTTGACATCATCCTTCCTTTTCTGCGATGTTGTCTTCTCCAACTCTACCAAATCTGGGGTGCACCACTCGGGAGGTCATGTCTCTAACATTGTAAAGATTGCATCATCAATGGCTATGAATAGGAGCTTTGTCCACTACTACCCCGGATTGTTTCGTGCCTGGATGTAGATGTTGTGCATGTCTGCCTTGAAGTCTGCAAAACTCTGCAGACTGTTGTGCACCGTGGGGGACAGGCGCGGCCTCCTATTAATTCACATTCATATGCTCGTCTCCATGAGCACCTAGAAAATCTTGTTATCGCGAATCCATTTCACATTGTTGGTGGCCCAGAGCAAAGCGTACTTCGCGACCTTTGGTAAGTCTCAGTTGATGCTTGGGAACTGGCTATCCTCCAGCAATTCCCCTGCTACCAGCAAGATGGATAAGAGAGACCACACATAGTGGAAGGTCTTACCTTGTTCCTAGACCTCTTGGCAGTTGAGCAAAAATTCTTCTCAAAGGAACTCAGCCCAGTTGAACTGGACCCCTTCTGCACATTGTTTAGCTAGTGCAACTACCGCCGCTAATACTTCATCTTCGCGAGTTACTTCATTACTTTACCGGCTAGGAGTTGGGTGGCTATGCACACCCCTTTATTCTTGATACTGATGATAGACTAACCCCTGTTTTTCTTCTACAGCTTATATTTTTTCTTCATGGCCTCTGTGAGAGCCAAGTCATTGCTTTTCCCTGCTATCGTCACGGGGTCCTTTCCCTTACAGGGAAGCCGAGAAATTTGGTGGATAAGATCTGTCATGGTGGGAATAGGCTCCTCTAGCCATAAGTACCCATCATGCACTAGGAAAAGTAGCTACCTGACGATGAAAATGGTGATGGGCACGTGGTGAAAATGTGGTATCCATAGCAGATGAAGTAACCCGGCCTTTTCTAGACCGCACAACCATTTTCGTAGCTCCAATGTTATCACTGGCCCCTTTGTATTCTATTTCATTAGGCTCATCGTCTCTAAGTGTGGGAACTTCTTGCTATTCACGAGGTCCCAGTCTTCAAATTTCAAGGTGTGCACGTGGCCTAGGAGAAGACCCTCAATGGTAATTCCATCGGGGAGGAGCAAGGTCTAGAGTGCACTCTTTGTTGCATCTAGATCCTTTGGTACTTTGGCTTTCCTTTTCCGCAGAGGGACATACTCAAGAAATTTTGCTGCAGATCACATTCGTTGGATGTCTTCCTCCATGTCTTCTTCTTCCTCTACTACGGAAATCAGAGCCTGCAAGTCCTCTTCCTCTTCATCTGTTTCAATATCGACTACCTTGCCTTTTTCTTCCATTGATAACTTCGGCCACAGATTCCTCGAGGACATTCGTACTAGTCCCATTGCCTGGTTATCTTTCTTTGGTCTCAGCATTCGGGGTGATTTAGGGATTTCTATCATAGCCCCGTTGCCTTTGGGAACCTTGTGGATCGACGCGTCCTCCCCGGCAGTTCCTTCTTCAATGCCCAACCCATCCTTAGTGGTCATTATCATTTCTACATTGTATGTGGTTTTTCGCAAATTTAAAGGCTCTATTATCGCTCAGCTCTTAACAATCTATGCTCTGTTCAACCACTCAAATCTCAATTGACCAAGTGTTGCCTGATAGCTAGCCCTTGGAGTTTTATAACACCTTTTGAATTCAAATTCGACCATTTCCCCCAATTCCAGGCCATCAATGCTTTCTTGGTGGTAGATTTGCCGAAATCTTGCCCATAACTCCTATTTTAAATGCCTAGTGCCTGCTCCATTTGGCCTTAAATTGGACATCCTGTCATGAACAATGACGCCAATGGTCCCATCCCAACCTACCCACATGGCAACGCATCCCCCCTATGCGAGCGTGAACCTTGTGACAGGTTGTTCCTGTGCGCACCTGTCAGAGCGCGCAATTGCCAGGCAGAATAATTTATAGTCCCACACTCTCTTCCAGCTGCTTGGAGTGCTAAGAATATTCTTCCTATGGCTAGTTAGGTGGTCACACCGCCTGTACAAGGCTCCATCTCACCCTCCAGTATAGTTCGCGGAAAATCCTCATTTGTCCTCATGGCAAGCTCCCTTGGTTATTGCATTTGGTGATATATAGTCTTAGCCATGGAAATAGACTAATCAATTCTTGGTGATAGTCTTCTAATTCATTAGTATGATCATATACACCTTGCCTTACCATCCTTGGTTTATCGACGAGACATGCTTGCTTGATCTCATTTTCCAGCCTCTTGACCTCTACGTCCATCAAAATTCTTTTCTTCCTTAGTCATACCCAATCCTTTTCATGTTTGTGAAGTCTAAGGTTCCCCTACCTAATGGCTTCCTAGAGTCTTATGTGATCTTCTTTACGTAGCTGTATGATTTCCTTGTCCTAGGCTTCGAGAATTGCCACACCTATGGGTGCTATTACATGTGGATTCATCTTTGCATGCTCCTAAGAGAGTACGGTCTCTAATTCATTCCGAAACCTTGGAATTGTTTTCACACTCAGGGTTTTTTAGATGGTCCTATAGGCCCATCGAACCACTAGTACGCGGAGGTTCCAGTCAATTCATCTCACTTGATGAACACTGTTAAGCACTTTGCACACCCTATCAAATGCTTCTCCATGGATAATCCTTGGCATGCTTCACCTTTCCTGCTGCTGCATTTTGTTTGGATTCTCTATTCTAGGAGTGGTGTGTTCTTATGTAGGTTGCATGTCATATGTTTGTACCCATTGGGAAAGGTGGGAGCGCAAGTTTTTTCCCTTGGTAACCGACTCTCATCCTTAGCTGGTGTTTTCCAAATCGTAGACGCATCATCCTCTTGCATCTGCACTAGTCCTCAAAACTTCTCTGATGTGTACCCCACCACCTTGTGGGGGTCGCACGCAGTGCCCATTTTAAAGCATCGAACCATTGCTATTCTGGTACTGCGCTTTCAATTTTTTTCAGGAATTCATCCACCGATGTCAACTTGTCATACATAGGAAAATCCCTTACCCATGTTGTCACACAGCGCAGTGATCTAACCATCATGTTGCAATTAAGCGTTATTACTTCGTGCAGTTGATTATGCCATCACTCTATTTCTTCATCTGAATCCAAAGTGCAGGAGCTCTCGTTCTCCCATGAAATCCTACCATTTGCAGTCAGGTTCACCCAATCTTATTCTCATGTGATTATCTTGTAGATGCAATTGAGATCATTATCACTATCATTGTCATGCACCGGTTCAGTGTATCGCCCTCCTTCAGCTGGATCCAACAGTATTACTACATGTAGTGACCTTTTCTCAAAAATCATTTTGTGCTTGTTCATATTTATGAGTCCATTCACATTGGTGGCCTAGTCTATTCCTAGTAGCAGGGGATAGGGATTGTTGTCATCGACAATATCTATCACTTCAAAATCAGGCAGTGCACTCACACCTTCAATATCCACCGTCACTCCTTGCAACCTTCCCACGGGTAAAATCTTCTATTGGTTTTCCATTCATAATTGAATAGGAGACCATTGTAGTGTGGGTCTACCTATGCATTCCCATGTTTGTTTCGGTAGTACATTTGTGTCTGATCCGAGATCTATAATTACCTGATCCATTTCATATTGTCCAATTTGTAGTCAATCTCATTTCCCTTCTTGTGTGCAATGCATGCTTCCCAAGTTTTTGGACCACGTGCGGTTCTCCTAACCCCATGCACCTAGCGATAAGTTCTTGTAGTCCTTTTACAGCCCTGCTGTTGCGTAGTAGTTTCATGCATGTCTCTAGAAAGGTAGTGAGCATTGAATGATCCATCCCTGGTTCTAGTTCATCCTTACTAACTAAATTAGAGGCCTCTGTGAAGCTCTTCTTAGCTTCCATGAATGCCTCCTTCACGCATTCTAAATCATATTCAGGTTCCCTTGTAGGAGCCTCGCGAATCCACACACTTTCTTCTGGCTGATTACCTTTATCATCTTTGGTTGTGATACTACTTCTGAGCACTATGTTTACGTTCGAGTCTTCTTCACGCTTCTCAAACCTCATCATTTGCAAATTTTGAGTCGGAGGAGGCTGGAGTACCCCTTTTTTGCGTAACCTTGCTATTAATATAGGCAAGCTTCTACCTCATGATCAAATTGAGTACAATACCGACATGATGTCCTCGTCAGATTTTTATAATCGCGGGCATAATGTCCTGGCCCTCCGCAATTGTAACAAATTAGCCATCCACGACCCCTTCTTGGTCCCATTCCACCCTGACCTCGTTCGCGCCCCTGAAATCCAGTGCACACCATTCCTGCATTTGGGTCAAGGGCTCACATTTTTGTTTGTACCCTGTAGGCAGGAGTTCGATCCATCATTAGTTCGTAGCTTCTACAGGTGCGTTCATCATGGCCTACATAATTGCAGAAATTACAAAACAATTGTTGGGACGTCTACGTATACTTCTGCAATAGATGACAATTATTCGTATTGTGTTTTCCTCCTATCTAACAGATCATGCACCATAGTGTAGGCACTACGCTTGGTCCTGCTTGTGCCTCAGGTCTTAATGACATAGGCCCTCCTCCTGCCAAGTAATTCACAAATACTGGACAGTGGTCCTTGTCATGCTCTTAGCTTTTGCATTTTATGCACCATACCGCCTCATGTGCCTCTGGGCGAGGTGTCATGTCTTGTTTCAAACTCTGCATTTCCAGACACAGATTTTGTAGTTGCGCGTGGATTTGTTGGACTCCCAGACTAGGATCCTGTATAGGGGTCTCATGCAATCTCATTTCCATCTCCAAAGCTTCGTCCTAGGTGGAAAGCTTTTGTTGTGACAACGTCGTCCTTAAAAGCGATGTTAGTGATGCTACAAACCATGCACAGTGTTGTCCATTTGTCAAAGTCATGTTGGCTTCACGAATCATACTCTTCAGTATTTCATCCAGATGTAAGGGGGTCTCACCCAGGAGCATCATGATCTCCTTAAACCCCATAATTGATTTTGTCTCCAAATCTGGCCTGCTAAATTCCCTGTTCAACATGGCCTGGATTTCTGCAATTTCTGTGTTTGGATGGTCATTAGAATGCTTAATGTACCTTGTTAATGCACAATCCTGCAACGTGCTTACCAATGTAGCCTTCTTTATATTTTCATCCATGACTCCTTGTGCTTCCCATACCACCCTTACCATGAACCAGAATTGGTCCGGATCTTCATTCCCTACTCCTCTGGATACTAGCAGTTTGATTACACTCACCATACTGAACTGTGGTGGTGGTGAAAGTGGGGCAGGTGGAGATGGAGGCGAAGTCGGTGAGATGGGTAGCGGTGTAAGTGGAGATGGTAAGCATGGAATTCGCTGCCTTATCAGACTGACCACACTTCTTATAGAAACTTTCGTGAGCTCTTCCTTGCTTTCCCGTGAGGGTGAAATTAAGGGACTAGTTTCTAATTCTTTACTACCTCTGCTTTTGTAGATCTTCCCACTTTGTGTAGTCCCAAACATTAAATTATTCGCATAACCCACTTTTCACACAATAGCATCTTAATCCAAGTGTTCAAAGATTTAATATACTTACCTCACGGTCCTTTGAGGAAGTGTCATTTTGCCCTACTGTAGCTGACGGTCGTATCTACCACAAACTCAGTGATAAATCCTCCTATAGTTCGATCAAGCCAATGGTCCACAACTAACATGATCTTATCTCCTGATGCTTCTAGTCTGCATACTAATTCTAGAGTTCACACGATTGGTTTGTCAATCCTACACCTTCCCTAAATGTCTGCTAGCTTCGTGATCCACTCATATAGCTCAGAAGGAAAGGACGCAAAAAAAAATTCATGGATTTCTGTATATAAGTAGCACTCCAACTACTGTTCCTTAGATACTCATAGATTCTTGTTTTGCGTCGTGAAATTGTGAATCTTCTTGTCCAACCACCCTTCAATTTCTTTCTTTGTTGGATTCCAGTGACACAACATCAGACATCCCTTATGTAGATCCTGGTCCTGGCAATGGAACCATTTGTTGGCTTATAGGGGCCTGACCTAGGTTCAGAGGTGATTTAGCCAAACAAATCCTAATACTACTGGCCCTTTCGACAATAGTTCATGGTGCGCAGACTGAGGTCTCACCCGAAGTAGTATGGGAGGGTGCTAGAACCAGGTTTTTGCACCCTAGAAATGTCTAACGATTTTTCAATGGTCCACAGATCTGCCTTGTGCACACGTCGCTACGCGCATCTATCAGTACCTTGCAGCCTGCGATGCTTCCTTCGTGTAGCCCTGCTTGAGGCGCGATCCATGTTATTACCCAATTCCTTACTATTAACGCGATAACTATCGATCACTTAACTTATCAGTATGTGTCTAGTTATATTTAACAGTGTTGAGTATTCATATAAGTGCGTGCGATAAAGAAAACAATATACTTAAACAAGAAATAACACAAGAATAGAAACACAAGATTTGGAATCAAACTTCTCTTTATTATTCTTCTTCCTTGGTTACAGACTCGACTCCACCCTACGCACTCAGTTGCAGGGCTCCATGCACTCATCTGTAGACTCTACTAGGCCTCTACGCACTCAACTGCAGAGCCTCCTCCTACTACTAAGACCCAAGACACTTAGACCTTTACTCTATGCTTGCTATCTTCTAGACTCCATTCATTTTCATCTATCTCTAATTATCTTTACAACTTAGAGCCTCACTCTATTTATATAATCCCATGGTTCACGGACCATGGGTAGGCCAATAGTACATTGCAAAACTTAGGGAGGACAACCCTATGACTCAACATACATTTTGCGCTCCGCGCCCGCAATTCACAGAGTCTTACAACATTATTTGACCAAAACTTGGGCTTTGAGCCCCAAAACATGTTGTGGGGGTATTCCATGCCCAACAACAAGGTCACAAAGGGATTATAGGAGTTTATGATTAAATGCACTGGTAATGCTATGAAGGGACTGCGCATGGTCAGGAAACTTGGGAAGCATAAAGCAAGAACAAGGCGTGAGATGAGGCTCATCACGCAAATAGGAGAGTATGAAATGGACCAAGTTATGCTTGATCTTAGGTCTGATGTGAACATTTTTCCAAAATAAACATGGGAGAGAATGGGGTTACTTGTGCTACAGTGGTCTCCTATTCAATTGAGGATGGTGAATCAGCAAAAGATTATCCCCATGGGAAGATTGCACGGAGTGACAATAGATATTGAAGGTGCAAGCGCATTGGTGGATTTTGAAGTGATAGATATTTTCGATGACAAAAATCCTTACCCCATGCTCCTTGGGATTGACTGGTCTATCGACATGAATAGGGTGATCAATTTGAAGAAACAGATGATGTCATTTGAAAGAAAATCACTGCGTGTAGTAGTACCTTTGGACCCTGTAAAAGGAGAGCGCTACATTGAACCAGTCTGTGACAAGTGATGATGATTTGGACCAAATTTATAAAGTAATAGTGCAAGATTAAGTGAATCCGACAGCTAGTGGACATATTACTTGGGACCGCAAAATCTCCTGCACATTAGATTCAGATGAGAAATTGGAACACTTGCAGAATAGATTGTACGAAGTGTCTACGCTACGATGTAACATGATGACCAAATAACTGTGTTGTGTATCATCGAAGGTAAGAAGTCTGCCTTATTATGATGGTTTAATTGATGTTGATAGATTATTGGATGCATTTGAAAGGGAAGTGCTAGAGAAGCATCGCTTCCAAGCCTTGGATTTGGCACTGTGTGCTACACCTACAAGATGTTTGGGTACACATAAAGACAATTTCAATCGATGGCATTGTGTGCTATGCCCACAAGATGGTTGGGTACACATAAAGACAATTTTGATGGATGGCGCAAATATAGAAGAATGATGAGGATGCAGTTTGGTCGCCCAAAGGTACAGTTGACAGAAAAATATGACTGGAGGAGTGATCCACATGATCACTTAGAAAAATGGACTGATGGTTATGGAGCAGAACCACAACCAGAGTGGATACATCTGTTCTATCACACCTTGGATGTAATACCAATGAATTGGTACTTGGAGACAAAGCTTTGCCATGGCACGGACAAATGGGATATTTTGAGACAGGGATTCTTGATGACATTCAACTTTGAGGATGGATTCAAGTGCATTGATGAAGCACTGTGGGAGGTCAAGGTAGTGATCTTCAGAATCCCGTAGGATCCCTTGGATTTGATTCAACCAGATTGGACCAACCAGCTGCACCATGCGCTGGAGTGCTATACTTTGACGGCTAAAGAGGAAGAGGAGAAATCAGAACAGGGTGGTTGAGATCTGGAAAGTACTCAAATTTTGGTAAAGCAGAATAGGGAGCAAGAGAAGGAAGGGATGCACAAAAAGACCAAGGCAACTAAGTCGTCACTAGACCTGATCACCTTGACAAAGGATGACTTGGATGAATTTGGGGATAAGGTAAGGGACACGATAGTGGAACTTCTGAAGAAATTTGAGCAGCAATAGAAGCAGGGACTGAGTGCCATACAGACAGGTTTGTGCAAGCTGCAAATCCAAACAAACAGACTATAGGCAGAAGCAGAGCAAAGTAGCATGGCCTCAACCAGTTTAGCACCAAGGACAATGGAAGCAGTGGATTTGGTTCCCTATTTGGATCTTTAGGCAGTCATGCTACCTTATGGAGCCTTAAGCATGAAGGCAAATGCTGACAAGGCTATAACCAGCACTTTGAGTAATGTTGGACTAAACTTCGTTGCGCTCCCTAGCAAATTCCTTCACACACTACATGAGTGTTGGCTTATGGGGGGTGGACTCAAGTTCAAAGTTATTTAGCCAAAAAAATCCCTACACTACTGGCCCTTTCCACATCAGCCCATGGAGCACGGACTGAAGTCTCACCCGAAGCAGTATGGGTGGATGCTGGAACCAAGTTTCTGAACCCTTGAGATGGTTGTGATGTTGGTTTATTCCAACTAGACCTTGCCTTCACATAGGTCACTTTGTGGTCTATTCTAACCTTCAATACATTCGCGATCTGTTACCATTGGCTTTCGTGCAGCCCTAACCAGGGGTTGAGATGCTTTCGCGCCACTAGGGCAGCGAAATGTGATGTTTCCCAAACTACGCCAAGTATCTTACTTATCTTATTAATATATCTTAATTATCTTCATGTAAATAGATATTGTAACTTGCGTTCACTTAACCAATATAGTTATACACATTCGCGCATCATATAAGCATTAGAAGTGAAATTCATACCCAATATAACAGATGCATAAAACAGGAAATAAAGACGCAAAATTGATAGAAACTTCTCTTTATTAATACTTCCAAATGATTATAGACTCAACTCGCCCTACACACTCAGCTGCAGGGGTCCGCGCGCTCAGCTGCAGACTACTAGGCCTCTACGCACTAAGCTACAGAACCTCTACCTATGCTACAACCCAAAACTAGACTTTACACTTTATAGCTATGTTGCATATACCTTCATTATATTATCTTCAATCTGATGCCTTTGACTACTTAGAGCTTTACACTATTTATATAATTCCATGGTCCGTAGACCATGGGTAGATCTTCTAAAGCCGACATTATATTATTAAAATAAGGGCGGACAACCCTATGACTCTTTAACAACTATGCACTCTGCGCCCACAAAATGCGGAGTCTTTAAATTGTAGTTACAAAGTTGGACCCAAATCTGGGCTCTTAGCCCCAAAATTTCCCTTGAGGGATGCCACTCCTAATAAGTGGGTATGATGGAAGATCTTAAAGCCCAAGAGAAGCGTGTGCTAAGCATGATCAGCAAGTATAAAGTCAACAACAAATAGATATTCGTTGAGAAGACATTTGTGCTAGAAGCCTGGAAGAAGGTTCAGGAGAAGAATGAGCACACCGCAGCAGTAGTAGCCAAAGCATGCAGAATTGTTCCAGAACTGCATATCCCAGAAGAAGCGCTAGTGGAAGCCAAAATTAGGAAATTGGCTAGAGGTGTGCACGATGTACGGAAAGAGATGGCCAAGTTTTAGTTTGAACTGAACCTAAAAATTACAGAGCTTGAGTTGAAGACACAGCCTTCAACTCCATGAAAGGTCAAAGAACAACATGAATCTATTGTGAGGGATGGAGTTGCTGCAGTAGATGTCATGGTGGCAGAATGCACTACGCTCTTCGAACAGTCTATGGAGCTAATCATGACTCTATAGGAAGATCCTAACTTGCAAAGGTTGAACACAGAAGCTTGGGAACTACAACAATAGTATGATGAAGCAAAGGCGACAGCGCGCACCTTCATTATCATGCAGAGATTGGTAAAGTTATAGGAGGCAAAGAAACTGCAAGAACAGGTGGAAGCACTGCAGTGGAAAGAGGCAGTCCTCAAGGCCATATTGGGGCCTTGGTTGGAGGAGGCCTATGTGATCTCCAGTACTATTGGGGAGAAGTTGGCCAGCCTACAGAGAACACAATAGAAGATCCAGGAAGATAGCGCAAGACCAACAACCGAAAAACTGGTGGAGCAGGTCATGCAAGCAGCTACGTAGTGCATAGCTGAAGTTGCAGTAGTGCAAGTGGAGTTGGGAGGTCTTCATGGTAAGATCTTCACACCAGCAGAGTGACTTAAGGGTGAGTCTTGATATTTGTGTTGGGGACCTGTTGGGACAGGGTCCCATAAGGTTAATTTTGGGGCAAAAGCCCAAGTTTTGGGGCTACAAGCCCATGTTTTTGTATATAAAGAGTAAAGTCTCTACAAGATGTGGTCCCAAAGCATGTAGATGTAAAGTGTCATAAAGGGTCTTTACCCTTCTTTTATGTAAGTTGTGTCGGCTTGTATAGACCTACCCATGGTCTGCGACCATGGGATTGTATAAAAAGGAGAGTCTTAGAGAGTCTAAGGCAATTGAAGTGATGTTCATAGTTGATGTAATGGGTCAGTAGAAGTGAAGAGAAAATATTATTATAGTAGAAGAGAGGCTTTGCAATTGTGTGCGCAGAGACCTAAGAGTAGAGTCTGCAACTGCGTGCGTGGACCCTTGCAGCTGAGTGCGCAGGGTAGTTTTGAGTCTGTAAGAAAATATGAAGTATCAATAAAGAGACTATTTTGGAAATATCTGTTTTATCCATTTACTTCTATTATGAATGAATATGTTTATGTTATGATGAATATTAGGTTTATGATTTAATACAATATTGATGTGCGATTCTGCATGGTTTACATTGTTATATGAACGCAAGTAATAATATCTATTTACATGAAGAATATCTTAATGCATGCTAAAGGTATCAGACACTTAAGTCGATATATGTAATAATAGACTAAGGAGTGATTACACAGGTGCATAAGTGGTCGATTCACCTATTTAGGGTCTGTGAAAGACAGTCGTAGACCTTCGCAAAGGTCTAGCAGCTGGTAAAAGGAAGTTATATCGATAAGCCTCAAGGGCATATCGATCTGCATGAAGACAAGTTTAAGGAATAAAAATTACATCATAACCATCTCTGGGTGTGGAAACTTGGTTCCAACATCCCTCCATACTGCTTTGGGTGAGACTTTAGTCCGCGCTCTACGGATTGATGCCGAAAGGGCTAGTAGTGTAGTATTTTGTTTGGAAAATTTAACTTTGAACCTGGGTCAGGACCCACTAAACCAACACCTTGTTTGGGTTGTTTGTAATCAATTAGGGTTTGTTTTCTTGATTTCTTACTTTTATAGTGTTATCTGGCTTATTAGCTCCCAGGCATCAAGTCTGATCTTCTAGATTAGGCCTTGATTTTTGTTTTTTCTTAATTGAGCCTTGTATACGGTTTTTCATGGGGTTACAATCACATATACACACAATTTCCTCAAACATATTTTCATATACGTGAGTTTCTTGTGTTAGAAACATGTGTGCACACCTCTGTGTCTTTACACAGTCGCGTGTACAATTTTTTGAATTGTTTTTTCCAATATTTTTGCCTAGTTAGGTCTGTTGCCTGGTGGTTTCTGTTGTTTTATGCTCATCCACTATTTGAAGAGCTTTGTTCTCTTGCAAGTTTTCTTTTTCAAATCTCCTTCTCAGTGAAAAGACTAGTTGGCCTAGGATTTCTTTTTGAGCAAGTGGTTGGTTTTGTTGACGGTGCTAGACCAACCAACATGTAAGGGGATATGCCCGATAAGATGTCCCAATTAGACCTCAGACCATTTGGTGTAGGAGTCCCAAAGTGGATCGTAAAGAAATGCCTTATTCGGGATGTCGCACAGAGGAAATTAAGATAACGCTGTCAGTAGCAAGGGTGTGACCGCTACAGTGAGTCAAGGAAGGTGTATGAGAGGTTCTAACACATAGTGGTTGAGATGAGTGCACCCCTTGGCAATTGTAATAGTACTCAGCTGGGAAGGGAACACACAAGAGAAGATGCATCACAAGTTGGAAAGCAGGTTAGTTGGAAATCCAAAGTGATCATTAAACCAACAACACATCTACAACAAGATTCATATAATTACATACAAAATAGTTCATACACAACTATGTAAGTTAAACAACATACATTGCTACAGCAACCGGAACAGTCCAACTACAATAACAAAATATGCATGAAAACATGTTGGCTCTTAGTATATAAAGAAGTGTAAGTTCCAATCATAAAATACATCCATGTAAACCCACTAACCCCAACATTGGAACGTTACAACCACATCTGCCTACTCCTCCAACGAGATGTACTAGCTCCATGCAGTGGAGAAGCCAAGGCGTGTTATAATACTGCCCAAGCTCTCTCCAACATAGTCCTTAGCGGAATCTTGGCTATCCAAAAGTCTATACAATAAGTTATGAGGGAATATTTATAGTAAAGGGTGGGGTGACCCTTAACATTCCCCTTTGCATAGAAAATTTTAGGGGCGAATGTTCGCCCTTTGGCGAAATTAAGGGGTTTTAAATTTTTAGTGGGCAAATATTTTGTATCATGTACATTTTTACAAATCACCTCAAATAGCCCACCTTATTTTAAGGGAGAGGGTAAGAAAGGTAAATTTAGCCCTTGAAATTAGGAGTTACAACCCTCCATTCGCCCATTTTCAAGAATAGGTTTTATTTAAGTGAATCCATTCACCC
>APFE030600233.1:2271-16681 GCA_000404065.3 Pinus taeda | reverse complement strand
AAGCTCCAGGTTTATGATAACCCATGGTAATACCAAGATCTTACAAGATTTTATAATTGAGTAAAATATTCACCATGCCTGGTGAGAGATTCGCCAAAAAGTTATATATACATATTATATTATTGATAAAATCGCCTTCCATTTTTCCCATATACCATGGATATTCGCCCATTTATTATACTTATAAATTTAGGGGGGGTTCTTAAAATTTTCCCTGCCCCTTTGTGACAGTTCATCTACCCTCATGACTCTTCAGCTAGTCTATGACTATTATATCCAACAATTGACACTTGAATTGCACTTGACATGATGTTACATTACAATGCACATGTACTCATGTGAGACAACATGGCTTGAGAAAGCCATGCAACACATCATTGGCACTTGTTTTGTTGTGATGACACCAACTCTTTGGCATGCTTATGATTGTTGGCAGAATGGGGGTTGATAAGAAACCTGGACGTAGAAGTTTTAAACCTAAGTTCCCTTGTAAGATATGCAAGGGAGACCATCTTACTCATTTATGCCCTGGTATTCTAGAGGTTCAAAAGATATGGTCTGAGTTCGAAAGTTCTTCTACTCCTAGATCTGATATGGTTTCTCGTCAATCCCATCAACCATTGGTTGATCATGTGGCTGAGCCAGTGCAATCGCTGGCCGATTACACTCCTCTTTTGGGGGATGAAGCGCCTAACAAAAGAGTCTGCATAATTTCTGGTACAGAGTCTTCTAGTATAGGGGGAATTCCAGTTTCTTTAAATGTTCCCCCTCCAAGTTCCAAGAGTGTTTCCTTTGATTGGGATAGTCTTGTTGAGCCTCGTCTTCCCTCTGCTGCACCTTTCCAAATAAAGGTCAGAGTGAATTCCACAAATGTCTATCGATGTATGGTGGATGAAGGATCCTCTACAAGTATTATATCCTCTTTGACTTGGAAAACTTTGGGTTCCCCAAAGTTGTTAACAGCTCAGAGTCAGTTGCTAGCATATGATAGAAGACCTGGTGAATCTATGGGTGTTCTTCCTCAATTGCCTATCACTTTAGGTGGGAAGACTGTCTTAATCGATATGATGGTGGTTGATAGCCCTTTAGACTTTAATATGATACTTAGGCATGATTAATGCTATGAATGTTGTGGTGTCTTCATTCTTTCGAGTAATGTGCTTTCCTCATAACGGGAATATTATCACTATTGATCATCTTGCATCTGATAATCACCACCCTAATTCGACTTTACTGCAAAATGCCCCTTGGTTTGTTCCAAGTGTTCAAGTAGACTCTACCCTGTCACGGGTCAATTATGTGGCATTGAGTCTTCAATTTTCAATCGCTTCTAAGAAGGATCCTTTGACCTATTATTCTCCTTCTTGGGACTTTGCCCCAGCAGTTGACCAAGAGATTCTTCTTATAGGGACATGGGACCCTTTAATTCCCTCTGTTGATCCTTGTAGTTATCATGATTTCCTAGAACTTGTTTTGCCTTCACAGGAGGAACTCTTCGAAGCCATGAGTTATGACTACCAAAGGAATCCTTGGCCTGAGCCCTGCAAGGGGTTTTTTTAGAAGAACTATTATGCGTAAGCCGCAAGGCTGCGTGGTTCCCTGTACCATATTGTATATATAAGGTACGCATTTTCAAGTTTTGTATTCCATAACACAAGATTTTATATGAAGTTTATATGTGGGATGTATTAACTTCGTGCCTAGTGTTCCTACTTATGTTTACAGAACTTGGAAGATTTCTCCTTTGGAAATTTTTATGGTTGGTCTGTTCTGACAGGTATTGGTTTCCGAAACTGGCATATAGGTTAGGGTTTTCCACCTGCATTGTGCACTTATTAGTTTCCTTTTCCATTTTTGGCCTTAGGATCAACCCCACCAAGTTATGGTGCGGAACCTTTTCATTGCTTAGAATTATCATGACTTGTGTGGCAAAGCCTACCTTATCATGGGTGCCCTAGTTAGTACCTTGTTGTTGCTTGGCACTCATGCTGTTTTTTTCTTCCCTAGGATCGGGAGTCCTCTTTAGTCCCGCCATGACTTATGCGTTGAAGACTCATTCCTCTTTGTTTCTTCGTTTCTTTCTGGCCTTATACCCTAGAGGCTCCTTTGTGTTGAGTTGTACTACTGCATTGCATGTTGACCATTTGCACCTTTTGGCCTAGAGCCAGCTTTACTTGGATTCGTGTTTAAGCCAACTTTTGACCATGACATCTGCAAAATCAATCTTGCATACCTTTGACTTCTGTAGCTTGACACACCTTGACCCATGGAAGGAACACACCTTTGAGTGTCACTGACCAGTTTTCACCTCCATGCATTGAGCATAGGAATGTTCCATTCCCAGGAACTAGATCATCTGTTTCATCGACACTCGTTCTTTCCACTATACCATAGAATTCTTTTATTCTTTTTCGAGCTTAACAGAAAAAGACCAAAAAAAAAAATATTCCAAAAAGAGCGGGAACGGGACAATATTTCCATCTATTATTGGCAGCTAGAGTCAGTCATGTCGCCCTTGAACAAAGCACTCAAAACAAAGTCTCCTCCATGTGGGTGGGATTTAGTTTGACTTAGGTACGCCTTAACCTTGTTATTGAGTCAGTTCTCCCCCGATTGGTTATCTCTTCCAATCATATGGAGGGTTCGTTCATGCCTTCTGCATGACGAACTTATACAGAGTCATCATATGCTGCCACATAGTCACATTGAGTCGTGCTTTTGTTCAAGGGAAGTTAGCCTGAGTCGGCCTCTCTGCAGTGTCTCTTGACTCATTTTTCAGTCGGCCATCCCGGTTGTCAGTATCATGTCTTACATCACATTAGTTATACTGGTCCTTTACTTGTGCTGGTTTGAGAAGGTCCCATTGACTTCTTGCTGGCGGGTCTTGTCCTTATCGACGACGACATCTTGCTCTGAGGGCAGGCCTAGAGTTGCACCCTGGCCCTATTTTCATTATTGATAGGTTACCTTGTGCTCAACATCGATCAATATCATGAGTCTTTGACTAAGTGCTTTCCCTTGTGTTCGACGTCAGCGTACATTATCACACATTGGGATTCGTACAGTACCTTGGTTTCCATTTGACCCTATTGGTGGATACCCTGCCTATGTGTCGGCTTTCATTATTGGTTGGTTCAGAGGATTTCTGCCGTGCGCTAGCTACATCTTGTGTATGCCAGAAACGTACTTCGGTTCGGTTACTACATCTTTCTTCATCCGATTCCTTCCACATTATTGGCCTATGGGTTACACTCGCGCTAGATTGATGAAGGATGCCTTAATGCCTTCCTTCTAGCGGATCTTTCCCTATCGACTCTAACTCATTGCTCTGGGGCAAAGATCTAGAGTACATTTGGCAGTACCTTGGGGTTTGCAGTCATTAGTGGCAGATCCTTCGCTATCGACAGTGGGAAACCATCATTGTCTCCTGATCAATAGATTCTTACTTGTGTTCGACTCCAGCTCATTTATTCGCACTTGTTGGTTTGTATTGGATACCTTGACGCTCATTATCCTTATCGGTGAGTAGTCTCGCGTTTGTTAACGGTATACATCAATGACCGGTAATCAAACGATTTCTCACATGGTCGACTTCATATCATTTATTCCCATGGTGTAGAAATGTACCACGACGGTCGGTGAAGACCTCAAGTTGTATCAGCATTCATTGGTTCACTTGACAGTTTCCTTTGTTGTTGCTAGTTGATACCACTCCACCTTATATGTTGCAGTCAGTTATGGTGACATTCTATATGCTGGCACCTGAGTTTGCAGTGTAGTACCATCCCTTTCCATCATGTTCAGTTGGTACCTTTTGGGATCAGTCTTTGATATGAATGGTCCGTTGTATTTCTCAGCATCATTGACAGTTTTATATGTGATATTCAGGCATGTACTTGTTCGATCATGATCAGATGATCCATTATGTATTTTCCAGTCATTTATACTTGTATACTTAGTGGATCCGCTTGTACTTGATATGCGGACATGCTTTGCTTTCTCTGAGCATGGGTATGCCCACCTCAGACGATGTTTCTTTATGATCTCCTTTTGGTGGCTTGGCAGGCTAAATTCTGGTGAAGTACTCCTCGATTTTTGGCAGATTTCCTTTCCATGTACTTGCTTAATATATTTCGGCCATCATGTACCCCTTCTGACCTCATATATTAGGGGGCATCTGTTATAGCTCCAAATCTCACTATTATGGTTTGTGATGCTGCATTCATGGCCTAGGGCAACCCCTCCTTCCAGACCTGGTCCCAAATTTAAAAAACAATGTTTTATTCCTTGTATGCGACATTGCCCTGAGTTAAACACGTGCATACACGGGTCTGCATATACCCAACTCGCGTATATGTATTAAAACACTTTAAAAAATATAAAACTCCTTATTTTCGGGCGGAGATCGCGGGTTTTACCTGCTGATCACCTGTTAGTTCCCGTGGCCCAACTGTTCCCAACCAATTCCTAACTTAAAAACTACTTTGAGAGTGGTATAAAAAGGCATCAAAGGGAAGGCCTAAAGGAGGAGAGAAGAGAGAGAAAGGTTATTATACTAAAATTTTTCCCCTAACCAGGTTTGAAGACCCTTGTGCCTTCTACACTTCCCCCATTTGTATAGGAAACCCTTGTTTCCTTGTGTGTTGATGTTCATCCACTAGTTATGGCATCATGGAGTGAGTCTTGGAAGGAGATATGCTAAAGGCTTGAGGCTGGATGGATTCAGAAGGAAGCTTTGCTTGGAGCCTGCGAAAGGTTACTCAGGTGATATTACTCCTTTTGTACATTCTATTTGTCTATAATAAAGAAACACGTCTTGGTTCCCGATATGCTTCTTCTTTATGTTTAATGATGTTCATGTTTGAATTTCATATGTGAATGGTGGTTTAAAGTTCATAACTAACTTCCTTCATTTATGACATAAAGATGATTTCTTTATAAGTCTTTGTCCATATACTGTTGTATTCTTTGGAATTGGTTGTTTTACAGGACAAAGGAGCGAAAGGTACTTGAAGAAGGGTTTGGACCCTTGAGGAACTTCTCGAACGTAGGACCTGAGGTACGCCCTTCTTACTTTAGAATTTGCTTTTGGTAGCATAATGGCTGTGTGAATGTGTGTTTCTCTGTTTAGACAACTTTCAGTCTGCTAGGGTTTCCACCCAAAAACCCTAGGGGAGCAAATCCCTCGGTGAAGGTGGTGAGCTGATGCCAAGCTTTGTGATTCATGATGGTGTGCATGCCCCTCATGGTGACATCTTGCTGAAGCAGACTCTTGCCTCTGTTGCAACCGATGCATTGGCTCAGCTCCTTTATCCAACTCGTGTGCTAACATGTGCATGGTCTTCTTGGGTGCGATTGAATTGGAAACACGCTGATGCATAGTGTATGTGTTGATCTTCAAGTGTGTGTTGGTGGTCATGGACATCAGCTTGCCAAAGTACATGTTCAGCTCCAGTTGGACTTGCTTCTTGTCTTCACCTTGGTGAGTGTGCTGAATGGGTTGGATTGCATGCATGTGCACAATGACATCCATGCTGCTGAATCCATTGCATGCGATCAACAACACTGCTCACCATGCTTGCTCTATACCAGCTGCTGGGATGGATCTTCAACTTGTACGGGCGTAGTTTCGTAAGTGAGTACATGTTACGCCCACTACTATTCTTATTCCTGATGCAACTCATTTGTCTATCTGTGCAGCTTCATGTTCTTCCTCGAGTTGTTGCTTCAACACATGCAACTCCTTCTTTGTTCCATTCTCTCTCTTTGCGCGATCCTCATGTCATGTCGTCACCTCATAGCCTGAGTCTCCAAAGTTGCTTTCATCATCAATGGATCTGCTTGATCTTGCAACTTTGTTCTGCCTCTGTGTTGTCAACAACCTTCCTCTTTCATTCACTGTGTTCACTATATTCGTTGCATTCGTAGTGTTCATTGCATTCGCTGCATTCATTGCATTCATTGCGTTCATTACATTCATTGCATTCATTGCATTCACTACATTTACTACATTTGCTGCATTTGTTGCGTTCGGTATGCTACCTTCAGTTGTTGTTCATGATTCTTCTCGTTGTGATATCTTTATGTTATTGTCTATGAACAACTTGATATCTTTGTGAGTAGGCAAGCTCATAGACATTTGATCAATTGCATCTCCAAGTGTGCTCTGAATGGTGTCTTCAACTCTACCCTCTTAGAAACCATTGTACCCACACTGTTGAGAGGTAAATGAACACCTACAATACCTGGAGTCATGGCAGCACTCATGGAAAGCAATTTGTTAATCGAAAACCAAACTAAAGTTGAGAACTGACTCGCAACATACCTATGTGACTGATCATGAAGGTTGCGCAATTTCGGCCGGGAGGTCAGGACATTGACTATCAAGACTGTGGAAGGTATAGTCTGGGCTGTTGGGAGACTGTCTAACTGCTAGAACTATGCAATGCACATCCTAGTCTGCCTACTGACTACTGGAATTGCGCAATGCGCAATCTCAACTAGTAATGGCTACAGGCTCAGTAATTGCATTGTGCAATTTTCTTGGCCAGCAGTCACTGTCCATCAGGATTGCAAAAAGTAAGCCTAGGGAACAGTCTCTGGGCAGAAATGTGCATTTCTAGAGAGGAAGGCAGAGCCTTTCCTCTCAGGATTACGCAATGTTGTTTAATGAGGCAGAGTCTGGGCCAAGATTGCCCCGACTTGTTGAAGGGAAACTGAACACGAATGTGAATGTGAATGCATGGTGATACTGAGTGTAAGCACAAGTGAATGATCATGCATGCACATGGTGAATGACAGATTCAGAAAATGGAACAACATGAACGTGGGTGAGGCGAGTTGCCGAATTGGCGACCGTTCGTGAAAAATAGTTTCATTCATGCAACAACAGTGAGATGTCAACGAAAACTAAAATAATGTTAGGACAAGCTAGAATACATGTAAACGACAACAATCATTTAAAGAAATCAAGAAAAAAATACTCATACAAGAAGAAACACAAAAAGTGACAGAAATGAAACACAAGGGATGGAAAGCGGGCTTACCCCAAAACAACTGGGCTGAATGTGCCAAATTCTCCTACAAGTGATGTGGGATGTTAGAGCTGCAAGGTTGATGTGAGGAATGAGATCCGCAGTATTTGGTTGATGAGTTTTGATAACATCAAGGTTGTGACATGCATGCCACAAATCTAGGGAAAGCGACACTCAGTGGGAGGTTTCTGAAATGATCCTTGCGTGTAACCTCCAACTACTAAACATAGACCCCTGAAACAAAGGATGGCTTTGCATGATGCCTTGGGAGAAGCATCCCACGCATGCAATTCAATTTTTCTCAGTCCCGGAGGGAGACGATCAATTCAGTTGCACATGCAAGAGACTGCTCGACTGCTAGGAGAAAATGTGCATTTCTGGCTGGGATGTTGGGTTGGCTTCCCAATAGATTTGTTCAATTTCTGGGTAGAGCAGCTAACTGTTGCCCAAATTTGCACAACTTCTCAGCTGAGTAGCCCTACTAGGAAAAATTGTGCAATTTTCTCTGTGAGGGTTGACTGGCAGAATTGTGCAATTCTGGAGCCTAGCAGGCTACCAATCAGGATTGCGTAATTTCTAGAGGGAAGGTTGGTTTCCCTCCAGAATTGCACAATTTCTTGGGGGAGCTACTCATCCTATATCTGGACCAAGTCTATGTGATCAACTTATGAGGTGAGTGCATCGGGCTGTGATCAACAGGTTGTTGTTGTGCAAGAAAAACACTGAAGCTTGTGAACTTGATGAAGCAAGGCAAGTTGCTGTGAATTTTGGAAGGGAGGCTCCAAAATGAAGCTAAGGAAAAATTTGGAGGTTAGTTGTAGCTACTACAACACTTGGTGACACACTGGTAGAATTCAAACCCTCTGAATGGACCTTATTTGTGAAAAGCAAGTCTAACACCTTTGGAAGAATTGTTTAGTTCTCAGTTCTTCTTGGCTTCACACTAGCTTGATTGTAAGATGTAGCATCTTTCAAGCTCTTGGTCGATTGACACACATTCCAAGTCAAGGAAGCACAGTTGTTTTGATTGGGGTTGAGGGGTATATTGGTGCACAAGCAGTATAGTCATCAGAGTCTTAATTTCATCTATGGTGTTGATCTGCTACCAACAGCCCTGGACACTACCCCGATGGAGTCATATAGGAACACAAGCATGGATCTGTTGCCAGCGAGCCTAGTCAGTACCCAAATAGAGTTACTTACATCACCTCTCTGCGTAGGAAGCCTTTCTCTTCTTTCACCTTATTCATTTTTAATTTTTTTTCATTTTTTTCATTTTTGTAACTGTGCATAGTGCTTATTTATTTCAGAGGTGGAAGAGGGATTCAAACTTATTGAGAGTAGAAGAGGTTGTTCTAGCAGAGAAGTATTTTATTATACCTCTGACGTGCCTATTAAGGTTTCCCCCCTCACCTTACTCTACTTAACTGAGCTGACAAGGGTTAACCCAAAAACAACCGACTAGAGTAGGTGACACTAGTTAGCGTGCAAGCGTTGTGTTTTCACCAAGGTTCACTTCGAACAATACATATTTTTCTTCAACATATCTTGGACTAAAAGTAACAAGTTCTTCATATAGAGGCAGGATGACAGATAACCAAGTACTGATAGCAGCACAAGGCCTCTTGTACTTTACCCATCTTGCTTCGAGAGTCATACATGGTTTCATGTGAAACTATCCTATGAAATGAAACAAGCAATCTAACAAACAACAAAGCAAAGCAAGATCTTAAGCAAAAGAGAAAGCAAGGTAGGTAAGAAAACAAGCAAGCAGACAAATAAACAAACAAACCATGTAAGCAAACAAGCATGCAAGCAAACAACTAAAAATTAAACACTACTCCTAATCCTAGGCTAACATTGCATGGGTCATCTCACGTGAATTGACACTTGCAATTTAGCCACTGATGCATTGGTTGACCCATGTTGGTGAAGGCATGGTTCACGAACAAGGCAGTTGTATGAACTGGTGAACCAGAAAGATGTAACAATTAAGACAAACACACTCTGAGCTTACAAGTGACCACAGAACAAAGATGAGTGAAAGTGCATGACATGCATTTTGTGGTGTTGCCATGATGTTGTGCTACACTGAGAGTGATGAGGAGCCTTGAGTTTTCACCAATTTCTTGACCAGAAGTGAAACTAGCCTTAGGACAGTGAGAGCCTGACATAACCATCAACTCAGGCTGAAGTGCCTCGACAGTCTGAGGGGTTTCAAATTCGTTGACAGATAGATCATCGTAGACCAGTGTCATGGATAGATTAACCATGATTGAATCAACATCGTGATCAGATGAGGAAGTGAATAGATCATGACAACCAAGATCAGAACGTTCAAGATGCGTGTTGGCATCCTCATGATTTGATGAATCGGGCAGAGGGGTAGATGAGAAGTAAATATGTTCACCCTCTGTGTTTTCAAGAAAGATAAATGACAGTGTTATTGGCAAAACTAGTGTCCATTTAGAGCTGCTAGTCCCACTAAGACGGGTAGCTATCTCAGAAACAAACAAACTAAAGTTACTTGCATTTTCCTTTACGAGAAGTAGATGAGAGAGAAGCAGAGAGTACCCAACTCAGTCTTCCACTTGGCTCCTTGCTTGTTTCCTCTCTCCTTTGATAGATCTTTGCTGCTCCTTCCTCACTTGTCTCACTTCAAAGAACACCTGTAGAGTCAAAGCAGCATAATACCATCAAAGCATAGGGATCTACAATCATAAAAAATATAGGATCAGATATATATTGACCATACAAATGCATATATCAATTCAATATTCAAAGACATACAAGAATATGGAGGAAAACGCAAATAGATTTATTGATAGAAGTGGTAGAAGAGAGGATTAAAACCCATTGATCTGACCCAACGCCATCCTCCCAGCATGAAAGCCCTTCTTGACCTCATGAAAAGCTAGATCGCCCAACACTATGATGTTCCACAAAGAAACCAACAACACTTCCTTACAAGATTCAAAATTCGAGCCTCTGGATCTCTAGGATGAGTGTTACACAAAAATATCGTCACCATGATTATTTGCAGTCAGTATGGGTCTATCATCACTTATACTAACCTCCTAAGCAAGTCTCAGACCTTAGCTCTTCATGTCAAGCTTTGTAAATGAGAGAAAGACATTGAAAATCAATATTACTCTGGTTCCGCACTTTCTCTCACTTTTTCCTGCGGGCCCGCACCCTTTGTTCATGTTACCTGCGTACCTGCACGCTCTGTCTATAAAGGGGTGGGTGCGTACCCCTGTAAAAGTCAAAAAGGCGCAAGTTTATCCTAAAAATCTCACTTTTGGGTTAATTCTAGATGTTTCTAGAAGGTTTTTGACATGGATTGTTCGCTCCAAGGTGGTTCATGCATCCCAAAAGAGAAGGAGCTAATCCCTTGATAGGAGGAGCTATCCCTTTGAAGGAGGGCTTTAACCCTTTGAAGGAGGACCCAGTAACTTCCCTCCATTGCACTATAAATTAAGGCATTGGGTCAGTTGCTGAGGAGGTTAGAAGCTGAACATTTTTTAGGGTAAATGCTGATGGAATTGGGACTTCCTAGTTAAACTTGAGAGGAGAGATCACATACCTTTTGGTTTCATTGGGAAGTGAGTGAAACTTGTCAAAGTAGAGAAGACTTCTTGTCGGACCCTGGGAGGAGCTTGTACAACATCAAGGCATAGGTTGTAAAGTTCTTCTTTGATTTGAATTAATACAATAAGATTCATTTTTCTCAACAGATTGTCTTATGTGGTTTGTTTCATAATCTCCTTGATCATTATGATGAATATGCTTTATGATATTGGCTTTTCAGGTGCTATTTAATTTGTTTGCTTGTTTGTGTTTGCAGACTTACTTCAAGGAAGCTCTTTTGGAGCAAGGGCGTGAGGCTTCCAAAAACTTGCATTGGACCCAAGGTAGGCCTAAAACACTTGTTTGCCTTTGTTTTTTAATTGCATATTTAGAGAAAGATAGTTTTTGATTGGCTTGCTTGTCACTAGATATCTTTAGATATTAGGAAGGTCGATCTTGTCCGCAACCTCGACTCATTCCGTGTGACAATTATCTCCTTAAAATTCATCAAAGTCCAACCACTGATCACTTAGACAAGTGCTTAATTTATAGGAATATGGAGGAGGTTTTGTCATCAATGAGGGTATTGAATGGCCTTCCATACTTAGAATCAGTTCCATGGATGAAGGGATGAGAGGATAAGAGGTATATTAACTAATTTATCATCCATTTCGAGCTCATAGGAGATGATAAGTGTGGGAATCTTCTAAAAGGATCCAAAAGATAAGAATATTCCCCAAACCCTATGTGAATTTCACTCAAACTCGCCCAGTGTAGGTGAAAGAGGGCCTAAGTGCTCTGCAGAGCACCCTGGCATGGACTTAACTGCTCTGTAATGCACCCTTTCATGGGCCTACCTGCACTAGTCCCTCTAGAGGTCATTTCAGGATGTCTTCAGGGTATGAAACTGTCTAGGAAGGAGGTATTCAAAAGATTGAATTGTTTAGGTTATGTAGCAACTGAAATTAGGGTTTGATGAGCCCTAAAACACTGATCTGGATTATGGGAGTGATGTGCCCAAATGGATCTATAACAGCTGACTCCTAAAGCATGAAGTTGAAAATTTTAATGTCGAGTGATATGCTTTAAGATGTGATGATGAGGTTCCGAAGTGGTTGGTGACCTGCATCGATTACAATACATAATATCATTATATTTTGATTTTTTCTCATGAATTGCTGAGGGAAGGCATACCCATGCTTAGCATATAAAATTTCATTACAAATACATAAACAATCGTCTACAGATATAGACCCATGATTGGAATGACCATCAATGTAAAGCCATTGTACAGGTGATTTGGTACATTTCCTGAAATTATAGCCTCGATGGATGAAACCAGATCCGAGGTCTTCTATCTTGTTCAATTGTTCGCACAAGTAAGAGTCTAACCATGTGAATATGTCATCTGAAGTCAAACATGGGAAGACACGTAAGAGTCTAACCATGTGAATATGTCATTTGAAGTAGAACATGGGAAGACACCATCTGATTACCAACCAATGATGTAAGTCGTTAACAGATGCGAGATAAATCACCGATAATGATAATGATCCTCAAGGTACTATAGTACATTCTGCATGGTGTGAATGGATGTTTTGATGTCGAACACCATACAAATTCCTTCATTCGAAGTCCAGTGATGTCAACCTATCACTGGAAGCGAGAAACATGCCATTGATGCATGCAAGCCTCAAGGCACTGAAAGGGTGTTTCTAAGTCAACTTCTTGGATAATGAGCTGATGTCGACAAGAAGTGATTCATCATAGGAGGGCCTTGATGTATCCCACATCAAAAACACGAAATGAGTGTAATGATTTTGGAGATGGAATTTGACTGATGACACAAGGTTCAGGAATGGCGGTCATGAAAATGAAGGTTTATGGTATTGCAAAGGATGAATTTTAATTGAATGACTTCTCTTGAACATGTCGACAACACTGAAAATGAATTGGTAGCACTGACCCAAAAAAAAGTGATGGATGGTATGATAGACCAATGGTATGATAACCATCAAGCTGATAACCCAACCCAAATAGTCACGGTGATGAAGTGAAAGTGTCATGTTCAAGAGAAACCTGCTACTAAAAGTGGTTTACCCCTTTTCCCATTTTCCCTAGTCATTGCTAACTAGTACCTCATTCTTTTTTTATCAAGATTGAGGAGGATAACATATGCTTGTTGTATAATTTCACCCTTCGGGTGAATCCAACGAAGGTGAAACTTGGTCTTATTATGATCGACAAGTTTGTCGCTATTTGATGTTTTAATGAGTTTAAGGACAAAGATAACTTGATCCTTTTCATGTTTAGAGAGTTTGAAAAGGGAAGAAAAGAAAACTCCACAAGTTATTTTTCATAGATTTGTCTCTCAAGCTCGAAAAAGCGTAAAAATATACGAGAGAGAAGCTATTGACCATGTTCAGTCAATGTATTCCTTTTTCGTAAATAATCTATCTTAGTCTGAAAAGGGTTAAACTTATACTGAGTAGATGTCGTTTCCAATCCGTTAATGAGTTGAAAAGGACAAGCGTTCGACAATCTTTTCATATTTAGAGAGTCTGAAAAGAGCTTAAAGAGGACTCCAAGGGGGTTACTTTTTTTATGTTTAACAGAGTGTTAGAGTCGGTCTAGTTATCCCTCCGTCGGAGATCAAAGCTCTTTCTGCATTTCATGTTTAGGTGTCCCATCAGTTTCGATCAGTTGCATTTTGTTAGGCATGCCATAACTCTGACGGAATGGTTTGTGTCACTCATTCCCCTCATGCTTGGCACTGTTGGTTCAGGTCTATTCATAAAGCTTCAAAGGTCATTTACAGTCATGTTTCAAAATTTTAGGTCTTAGATCTAGGGTTGAGTCAATTTTGTTTTGCAAAGTCTAAAAAGACTAGCAGGCCAGAGGGATGTCTTCGATAGATGGTCACTTCAATAATTTTCATCATTATACAGATAAATTAGGACTTCTCTTCAAAACTCTATTTTGAAGATAAGTTGTCATCTCGTTTTTGTAAAAAAATTTCAAAAATTTCAGTTCTTGAATCGTCCAAGCGCAGCCTTGGTCTCCTTTGTCGAAGCATATCACAGCTATCCCTACAAAAAATTATCAAAGAAAATCATTATTTCAACCAAATTTAAGGAGGAAACCAAAAAGGTCAGAGTCTATTAATCTTGAAAAAGTGTCAATGACAAAACATAACAAAATGGGTTATGGACCAAGAAAAAATCAAAAGGGAGTCTATATGAAGATATTTCACATCATTTTCAACTCATTTCACATACCAAGAGTGAAGAGCACCATTCCAAAGAGAATTTGTGAATTTGAAAGGAATTTGGAGCATTTCAGTGGTGCGCGACACATCAGACTGGGCGCGTGGCGCATCAGGGGCGCGCGACGCATCAGGCACCAAAAAACAGTGAAAAATTACACACGTGCAGTGCATCAGAGGCACGCGGCGCGTTGGGTGAGGCGCGCGATGCACTGGGGTTTAAGCCCAAAATTGGTTCGGAAAAACACCAAATCGCCTCCTCTCCACACAAATTTGCATGTAGGCTCATATCCATGACTTGTTCTTGGTTTTTTAACGGTTAATGTAATGGATTTATGATATCTTTGCCTTAGAAAACCAAGTGGAAAACCCTCCTTTGTCCATGAAATTGCTGTAGGGTTTGAATGCAAAAATTGCTGTAGGGTTTCAAAAACTGAATGTTACCAAGGTTATCATTTTTTCCCATTTCCTTTTGTTTCCCATTCCCCAAATTCACCATTATTTTTCCCCAATAATTCCCTCATAAAGCCTACACTATACT